>JARFTM010000141.1:0-84338 GCA_030278935.1 Trichoderma polysporum | reverse complement strand
CTTACTTGTGTGTGTGTCTTGGGAAGGTTAGCTGGAAAGGGTGCCCTGGCCGGATTTGAACCGACTACCTCATGCGATGAGCGCGCATAAAGCCTGCCAGACGCTTAGCCACTGCGTCACAGGGGCAAGTTGGTACTTGGCTACCTATAACCTGTTCTCCAGACAGTCAGAAAATCGCAACAGCAACCACGCAGCACAGCCCTCGACTGGTGAAGATATGGGACATAATAACAAAAGAGTGCCTTCAGACTTTGAACACGCTCGATGTGAGCCTGATTTTCTTCTCTCCAGATGGCAAGCTACTCGGTACAGCAACGCAAGATTATAACCCCAACATTTGGCAAATGAGAAGCTGGGATGTAGCTAACGGTGCTTGCTTACAGACCTTCCAGGACCTCGAAGGAATAGTGGCTTTGGGCGCTTTCTCATCAAATAACCACTTAATGGTATCACACTCAATAGGTAGTAAGGAAAATATCTTCTATTCCAGGAAGGTCTGGGACATGATCAAAGTCTGGGATGTAGCTACGGGAGCTTGTCTGCTTACGCTTGACGTTGACCAGCCGATTGACAGCCTTTCGTTTGATCCATTGAGCAACTCTCGCATTCACACCAATCTTGGGGTTTTGGATTTGAGCCTTGACAGTTCCAAACCGCTTGGCAAGGAAGCATTATTATCACGAGAATTTGTCCACCATGGCTATGGTATAAGTCTTGATGGTATGTGGATAGTGAACGGCAAGGAGCGTCTGCTTTGGTTACCTCCGGACTACCGCAACAGAGCAACGGCAGTGCTGGGATCGCAGATCGTTATTGGTATTACCAGCCGCGAATCAGATCATCTTCTACTGATGAGGTTTACAAATGAATAGATCTACCATAAGGGAAGCAGATCTTATCGTCAGGACAGGAAGCCTGGTCGACTAAGAAAATTACCAAGACTTCACTCAGAAGAGCTATGAAAGAGGGCTAGGCTACTTCCGACCTTTACAACCTTTGCAAGAGACGTTGTCATCCTTGAGGAACTGATCAATCTCTTTGCGCGCTACTGTCTTTAAAGCCAATCTCTTTCTCATTTACATTTGATTAGCCTGTCAGTTGTTCCCCCATAACTATTATTATCTTGCGAGCCGTGCAAGCGCTCTCTGTTCACTGGTTCCTGCAACAGCCAGCCTCACCGCATCGTCGAAGATGACCTTGCAAAGTGTGGCCGCAGAGACCAGGACCATCGGGAGGATAGTGGCATTGTCGCCAAAGCTGTTTTCCCCGATGGTCATTTCAATCAATCATTCGAAAAGAGTGCAATCCTCCTTAATGATGTTTCTCTGGCTTGGGATAATAATTAAATGTGCCAGGCAGCATTAGATGGCGGCGAGAGATAAATATGCAATTTCGTCGACTCAATATTGATGCCTTACTGTAGCCTAGCCCTGCCCGGTGATGATACTAGGCACCCAATAGGTTTGCAGGATCCTGTTGAGAGTAGAGAGGTTGTCATTACAGCCAATCAAAAGGGATCTCGGCCGACCAATTACTACATGCACTCCGTACACTACCTTTATTTCACTCAGGCACCAAAACGAATCAAACAACATTATAAATTGATGCTTCTGGTAAAGGCAATCATCAATTTCAAGCTTTTCCATTGTTGTGACCCAGATTGAAAATCTCCAGGATGAACTGTAGGAAGAACCTCCCTGTAAAAGGGTGTTTTGACGAGGCTTTTTTGATCAGCCTCGTGATCGGTTTGTTTGTTTGTTTGTTTTAGCATTAACGACCATAAGGTATCTAGTTATCTAGATACACACAAATCCTCATCTGGGCGATAGGTCGGTAGGAGCCAGTTTCCGTGATCGGTATGTTGGTAGCTAGGATTGGTGACTAAGCTGGACCAAGCCTACCTTTCTAATATAAAAGAGGAATGATTTCTCTTTCTAAATAGAAGTAAACAGACAAGTTGTTCGCCTCAACATAATCCCTAGCTGTTCCAGCGCCTCCGTTTTAAAAGGAACGCAGCCGCGGCAGCCAGGACAAATGATTTCCTGATTTGTTATTGGGAATGACTATGAAGTCAGCGCCCCCAGTTGGCTATCCAGCATCCCAGCGACTGTTATCCGGCTTGTTCTTTAAGTGCCTGCTATTATCGCTATTCTTTTTAAGCAGATCTGCCCAATGTGTAATACGGGTTGCTGCATAGATAATTCGTCGTGCTGGGTAGCAAATCTCTTGTTTTTGTGCCGAAGTCCTTATAGCGGTCAAAAAAGCTAGGTTTCTGATGGTTTGTTTGGCTTTAGTCGAGTCAGTTCTCAGGTGCGTTCCCCAGCTGTCAACAAGTGGCAATGTAAGTGCGGCCCAGGCTAAATCTGAAACCAGGCTGAAGAAACCGATAGACGGCGATGCTCATCTATACAGTCACTATGATATTCATATAACCCTACTCAGAAGCATACTCTATCACATACGACCATAGGTAGTGGAAAATTCGGGGTCCCGTCAAGCTCTTCTCTCGAGTTGGATGTCTTCCTTTTTTTGCATTCTAAGACTCCAAATTCGGAGTCGCACGCTTCCATTTTTGGAGGTCAGCCAACCCCCGCGCTAAAACATGTCACCGTTTAATCGCCCCCCGCCCATCATTAAAAAACGGAGCTTCCACCGTTTTCTCACCGGTAGGTTGGACCTCCGACATCGGTATTGTCCTCACCTGTTTGTACCTGACTAAGCTATTAGGTTCACCCCTCCCCCCACACCACAAATTCTAATTCTCTTCCAGATCTTCAAGAAAAATAAGAAAAATCTAATATCTGCAATTGTATTTTATATATAGCAGCAGTTCGCAATATTACAGGGTGCTTCAAATAATTTTACACCTCCTCCTATATTTGGCATCATAGTCAAAGATATAACAGTCAAAACAGAAAGAACTAATTCCTCAAACTTTTGTTTTTCACATTATTCACAGTACATATGGGCGCCGGGTTTCTAAGACTAGTTAGGTATAGTAGCTATTAATACGACCTAACCTAACTGAGGAACTGACTTCGGTAAAAGTACGGATAGCCCAACTAATAAGAATGCGTAGATACCGGCGTAGATACAGACGCCGCGGCATGCAGACTCTAGCTGTGTAAATGTAAACTCTGGCAGTGTAGATAGTTCAGTAGTAGTTTTATGGCCCGAAGAGCGATGATTTCGAAATCGTAGATTTCTCCTCTTCTGATATTCGATAGACAATCCTTTGCCGTCTCACCATTTGTAGATGCAATCGTGTATACCCTCATACTCAGCGTGCTGACATTCTGGCATCTCTGGTTCGTTAAGGACGCTTTGTCCTTATATAAATTGCGCGAGGGTTAGCCAAGTTGTAAGAGCGAGTGTAATGATGTGTTTATTGGACCCCTAGAATATGTGTCCCCATTCTAAGTCAGCCGCAGCGGTAGGTGGGAGTAAGTTTAGACCTAGGATTGCCATGATTCGGAGGGTTTTGCATCTTCTGAAATTCAGACAGATATTCTTTTCTTCACTTTTTGTTTGAGTGGAAGTAGCAGATTTGTACTCAATGGTCAATTCGTGGGTTGGGCAGTATGTGTAGGTTCTGTGTAGGTAGTTGAGTTGATTCTTTTCTTCTGACCGTCCTTGGGTTACTACAGGGGTAAACTGGATAATACTTCTCTGTGCTATTTCCTCGTCCGATAATATTTGTTGGGTCTAGTACTGAGTAAAGGTTTCGATAGTTTTGGTGACGATTTAGAGAGATAGCCAACATATGTATTAGTAAGATTAACGTAAGATATACAGAGTAGGGGTGCTTAAAAGCAGAACTTAATGTTCTGGCCTTGCAGGCCAGCAAGTACATTCGCAAGTGAAACGAAGCAGGGCAGTATCTGTGTAGGTACAACAGAGTCATCCTTCTTCGAGACGCTAGACCCGTGCGTTTCAAGCCTGACGCATCAGTGATTCCCTCTTTGGAGCGTCGCTGGTTGCTGTATTCTACGCGAGCTTGTGCAAAGATTCTGATAAGAGCCCAGTAACTCATGGGCTACATGTGTGACCATACGGACTAGGGTGAGGTACTTCCTGAGAACACAAAGCTCGTCGGCGGGTTGTCAGTACTCTTGATCTGCACCGTAGAGGTCCTGTATTCTCCTGACTGAGTTATGCCTCAGTCCTGAGTCATGGACTTTGCTAGTGTATGGTGAACGTGTAGCCACATAGAATATATTGAGTTCAGTCAACACAATCTTATCAAGTCACAAGAGTATATTAGCAGTAAATGGAGTAGAGTGAATGGAGTAGAGTGGATGGAGTAGAGTGGATGGAGTAGAGTGAATGAAGAAGAGTGAAGAAATATGTTAACTTAGATGGGGGAAGATGACCCTTTATAGCCAAAGTGACAGCCTGTCTTACTCAGTCTCTCTCCTTCTCCTCCTTCTCCTCCTCCTCCTCCCTCCCCCTCTCTCCCCCATTCATCCAGCTGCTAGATGACGTGTACATTTGGTCTAGATCCCAAGAATGCCTTATGATAAACGATGGAGATGGCCTAAACTGCGACCCAACATGGGAATCAGCCTAGGGATGCTGTAGATGAGACAACCTAAGTCTCACCAAACTCCACAGATTATCAATAGAGAGAGTCAGGTGCCAGATTTATGTTGGCCAACACCTACGCCAAGCAACCGAATGCTCGTATTACAGAAAATGGTTCCTATTATGGATTGGTGTTGATGCAATTCTGCAAGAGCCAATGGTTCTGTTATATTATGAGGCCTCACAAGACCGGTACAACCCTGCAAATAATAGCACATGAGGGATTATTTGGAGGTAGAATGAAGCTTAAGATTCATCCCTGGTACTGTCTGTAATCTATAAATGATATCGTTCCTTATCTCCTGTGATAGCTCGTGATCTTGTGGGTTATAGTTCACGGGGAGGGTAAGACATTCTCCCACGAAGCAATTGCCCATTGTGTCTTCTTTTCCTAACTTGGCCATCTCAGTCTATGATGTCTTGAAATATATCAGAGACCATCCTGGTGGTGCGGACGTCATAATTGACGTTGCCGGCGCCGATGCAACAACGGCCTACGAAGAGGTTGGGCATTCTGAAGATGCAGATGGGATTCTGAAAAGCTATTAAATTAGCACTGCCAAGGATGCTTATGAGATTAGCTGTCCCAAGACTGTTCGGCTAGTCTAAAAATCAGCCGAGAGTCTAAAATCTGCCAAGCGCTTATCGTCTTCTATCGCCATAGTTACACTAGCGGCTATCCTAATTGCCGGTGGTCTGTTACTACTATTTGCTTCGAACGGCTAACTCCGTCTTCCGGACGTGTTAAGGAAGACTTCACTCTTGCAGTTATCGCCTCGCTGGCTTCTAGCTGTTCACTTGCCTCAGGGAGGATTCTTAAACGGATTTATTACAGCCAGTCTTTTATGTACTGCTGTTAGGGGTGTTATTGGAAGCCAGCTATCTAAGTTTACGCAAATCGAGTCAGGCTTTATAAAATATCCCTTGTATTAAAGAGTAATAATGTTGCCAATTCTAATTCATAGCTTGCTTGAGGCTGGCTAGAGCTAAAGGAATATAAAAGATATAAAAGTCTCCTGTTAATTAGGAAAGACACGCTGTTGCCAAACATCTTTCTCTTTATGTTTCAGCTGCTAAGCCTAAAGAATGTGATTGGCATTTCTATTAGCTAGTATATCGCTATTAAAGCTGCTATAGATAGAGCAGACGTTTTAAGATTGTATACCCCAGTTTTGAATAATGCTAATCTAGGCAGAGTGGAATTGGTTATTAAGTACTATCCAGATGGTTTGCTAACTAAAAAATATCTAGTAAACCTAAAGGTAGGCGATAAGGTTCTCTTCTGTGGACTAAAGAGCGTAATAAGATATAAGAAAGGTCTTTGTAAAAAAATAGGAATAGTTGCGGGAGGAACAGAAATTACACCCATGTATTAGCTAATTCGCACCATCTGCAAAGATAATACAGACATAACCAAGGTCAGCCTGATTCTTACTAACTAAACTGAAAAGGATATTCTCCTGCGTAAAGAACTTAACGCATTCGCTAAAAACTACTCTAAGAACTTTAAAGTCTGGTATATGCTAGATCAACCTCTGCAGAAATAGGCCTATGGCAAAGGTTTCATTACACAGGCAGTCATAGCTTCTAAACTACCAATACCATTACCCGACACTAAAGTTATGTTATGCAGGCCACCTGGAATAGTAAATACCTTTAAGAAGCCTTAGTAGCCATGGGATTTAAAGCTCCAGGAGCCGTTTCAAAGATGACGGATCAAATCTTCTGCTTCTAGCACCCAGTAGGATGGGTTTTTGATTTTATAGGCAAATTTTGCTATCATTTCGCGTTAGTCATAGATCTGCTATTCTTTTTCCCCATTATACATAGATGACCCATATTAAGGGTCCCATTAGATTATATAAAATATACTTCAAGTATCCGAAGTTATTTATTCTATCCAAAAGAAAGATCTACTCGCTAATCTTCATCCAGAATATTTATATAATCTCTCAGCATCGCATTATACTCAAAATCCTCTGCCTGTTTCTCAACAGTAGCGGAACCGGGATCCAACGCAGCCAAGTCCAAATCCGCCATAAATATTACTCTAATTTCGCCAAACCACTTGCAAAATTTATCATTCTGGAGATCCTTCAAAATTCAGCAAGCCGTACTACTTATAATCCCCCTTTTGCATAACGCTATTAATAAAAGTACTCTTAAAATAGACGCCGTAACTCACCAAGATCAGCGCAATCGCTCATAACCATAAACACAAAACAGAAAATAAAAAAACCAGTCCCCATCCTTCAGTATATTTAAAATTTCATTGGCCAGATATATCAGGGCGGTATACCACAAGACGGTATACGTAGACAATGCAAAATAAAGTCTGTAATTAACAACAAATTACTTTAGTTAAGAAATAGATGCAGCATAAACAATATCTGGAGAGCTGATGCTCCTAGGAAGGGCTCGAAGACGACTAATCCCGAGTTCCTAGATGCATAGTTTGAAGAGGCAGAGAACAGCAGTGTAGAACCATATGCTGGAAATGCCCATCGAGTCAGCACAACCTAAGGTGCAAAAGGAGAAAGTGTACATAATCGAGAAGGGATCGAGGACTCACTGTAAAACCTGGACATAATGTGGATTCTGGCTAACTAATAAGAGGTATAACGGAAGAGTATTGCTCCAAGAGAGTAATTCGCGGAACTTATACTCCGCAAATTGCAAGGTGCCAGGGACATTCAGAGGCGAATGGTTGTTGTGGTCATACGCTAGGCTCACCTCGTACATAATGCTCCAGAATTTGCCTAAATAAGGAAAAACGCCTCCCATATATTGCAATCGAAGGTCTAAGCTGGGAGAATCAAGGTTCATAGCTCTCTCGGTACCACTGTCGTGTTCAAATCCGGGTATCGGCAGGTGTGGGGGACACCGTGGTCCCAGCAGCCCTGGCTGGCGGTAGAAGAGCGACATAAGACTACAAGTACGAGCAGAGAGAATGCCCTCGAGTAAGCAATCATGGGCCATTTTATGTTTTTCACAGAGAGGATTCGGAGGAAGAACCTACCTGATCCAGTTGAACAATCCCCAAGCGGCGTATAAGTAAGCGCTGGCTGCTTCTTCCGTCAATTTGTCAATTTTGCACGGCCATTGTCTTCGACGCCGAAGAGGCCCAGTCTTATGGCCATTTTGGTAGCCTGTGATATATATGACAGTACAGCATGATCTCTCCCTTGACCTAGGTAGCCTAAGCTTAAAAATAGGGCAGCAGCCAGATTGAGAACAGAATCGGATTCTTTCTCGGTCCTCCATATACTCTCAGCCTCGGTACAGAAGGTAGCCGCAAGTCTATCGACACATGGGTCTACAGCACTGTACATTTACTATTACATTTACATTAGCAGTGTAAAAGTAAAGAAAAAAGCCACAGTCAGAATTTAAACAAGCCCAATACAGCAGCGCATTTACTAGCATTGGGGAGCAGTGGTCGTGTTTCAAGTTTACCAGGTCCAGTACAAATAAGCTGGGGTCGAAATATCCCAGTAGAGGATGATCTGTCTCCAAATATAGGGATATGGAACGAGCAGCCGCCTCATTTGATATTGGAGCATTGGTCCAATGGCTGATATTCAGTTGATGCAGTCGAGAGTCGCAAAGTGGTATCAGTGACGCCGTGGGATCGGTATCCCAGAGCAAAAGCTGGGGAGAGGCTAGGGGAGTAGATTGGCTGCGCGCCGTGGTAAGCTGTTGATAAGCCTCCCTTGATAAAGTCTGTGGATGAAGGGGAGGTAAAAATGGGTAGGCGTTTGGGTTCTGTGCTTCAAGTTCGAATACTTGAAATGAGTTGTCCATAATCGCAACGGCGTTACGGAGCTCAGATGGTTGCCTGATTGCGGGCATTCCACCTTTCAACGTCGATAAAATCACTGCCGCGTCAGTTTCATTCCGTAAGCAACGCAGCATATGCATAGCGTCCTTTTCTGTGAGGGAATTGAGCAGATGCATCACTTTAACAAGAAGCTTTTGCGAGTCTGGAGTCAGCTTATCGTCGTCCCGGTATGTACATCGAATTGCGATCATCCGGCATGCCGAACATGTTGGACGCATGCCATCACACTGTAATGAGCATCAGATTAAGCCCAAGGGCTAAGCCCCCTCTCAGCCATCCATTGAATTACCCGTATTTTCTTTCGACGCAAGCATTGCAAGCTACCGCCACGGTGTTGCGGCGTCGTCTCAATTGCCGAGAGCTCGTCGAAGTCTCCTCTGTGTCTAATCGCGGCCTAGAGCTGGTAGGGAGGAGCGGCATGTATCGCTTCATGTTTACTCAATAACTTAATGGCCAGAAGTGCGCTCTATTCTAATGCGATGACACGCTTAATTGAGTGTATGAAAATGGTGGATGTCGGGACCATTCTGTCACTTCGCGTCACTACCTGAGGTTCTTCTAATGCCGTGCTCCACGCTCATGCGCGAATCAGCTTTTTCCCTTTCAACTTCTTTGATGAGTAATGTCGCGTGGCGATATCTCCCCGCATCTTCACGGCCTTAAGCGTTTTCAGCCATGACAACACAGCTCACTAGTAGCCAATAAGATATCGTACGGAGAACCTCCGATGATGTCATGGGCGTGTTGTTTCATAATTTTCTTCTCGCAACGATTCTGATAGAAACGTTGGAAGTAAGTAAGTCTGCATTGTTCGGATTACTATGTAAATCTACAGATCTTGTCCAATTGTCTGCAATTCATGAAAGAAAAAAGCCCATCATCTCTGCAATCTAGCGAGATTAGTAACTAGACAATCGGATGGCTCTGAGTGACTAGAATACATGCATAGATGTGTAAAATGCTACTAGAGTTTTTTTTTTTTTTTTTTTTGGCTCCGTCTGCCGGGATAATCATTTGTGATGAGGCATTACACTCACTTCTCTCAATAAATCTAGTTACTTTTCTGGAATGTCCCAGCCTTTGTTCCATCTTGATCGCGGGGGTTCAATTGAAGTTTCAACACTCGGGGCATACTTAAATAGGGGATAATAAGAAACATACAATAGCTGGTTCACTAATATGATAACGGGCCCGGCAGCGCCGTCGTCATCATTCACATCGCCTGTACCAGACTGACCCTATGGCTTGCGTCGTCTGCTACCCTTGTCAAGACATCATCACTGCACTGTCACCCTACTCTTCTTGATGCTAATGCCTCTGCGCACCGCTATCTGAGGCTCAAACAACCTCTAGGAACATTTAACAAATGATATTCTAGACTAGGAGCAATAAAAGCGAACAATGACACTGGGCGAACACATGAAATGGGTCAGGTCTGCACACGATCCCCGATGGGAGGTAGCACCAACTCCATTATTACGCCACCGAAGATTTCCAGCGATGTTGTAGAGTGTGATCCATGAGAGGAAGATTTCAAATTTATATTGCGACTACAGTAGTGGATATGCAGAAACGATTGGGTTGAACCATACCCAAGTTGGAAGGGGTTAATGTTATCGATGACATCACATGGACTATGACCAGAAGCCATGAATTTCACAATCCAGCTACAGGAATCTGGACTTTCCCACAACTTAGTGGGAAACCATGGCTCCTCGCGAGCCGTTCCTTGTTCTCTGGCGCGGTGATGGCATCCGTTGAGCACACGGTGTTAATGTTAAGGTCTTGCCCGGTGGGGGGGACCGGGCAAGCCGACGTCAGATTGCTGGATGGAGCCCTTCTCCAAGATCTGGCTTGATGGCCCCCTCATTTACAAAAGTGCCAAATTCGCTGATCAGTACCACCTTAGAGGCCGCATCATATGCGCCCTCGGCACCTTGCCTGCATTACAATTCAGTTAGCTATCACCCGTGGAATTTCATTCATTGTTGTTACTATACTAGGAGGCAAACACAAGCGATCCACACTCTCAAGATATAACCTATGTTTTAATTAGGAGTACTGAGTAGTTTCGCCTTGAATCATTCTCAATAGACTTGGGATGTGATTTCTGTGGTTTGCAGAAAGCAGTTGAGTGAGGGAAGGGTAAAATGTGTGGCAGAAATCTTATTTGGCATGCCTTAGTTTGGTAGAGGATGTCTCATGTCAATCAAAACCACAAATAAATAGAGGGAGTCCAGAGCGCTGGAGCTGAAGGAGGAACGGGGTGTCAGGGCCTTTCATCTGCGCTACTGTACGAATTCAGGGAGCCAGGCAGATTCACTGTCGATTGGCGGAGCTTGAGTGGTCGATCGTAGCGTCCTCTCTCAATGTAGATGTTAGCATATAAGCTAGGCCACAGCTAGAAACTAGTATTTTCACATGCAATGCCTTTCTTCTCGCTCCTCGGATGTATGATAGCGTCAGCCACGAGCGAGGACCCAGAGCGCTGTGATTCCTGGCTCAAAGGCAACCTAAAGTTGCTGCTGGCAAAGCTGCGCTGCAGGGGGGGGAGAAGATGTGAAGCGTCGATGGTGATATCGACAAAGGCGTGAGGCCATTGAACTTGGTCACGTGGACGGGGATGAAACAGCTGTGAGCATAATGGACAAGCAGATCGCAGTCGAGCGCCCGCACCGTGTAATCGTCAATACAGCATGCGCCGTAGGTAACGTCTCCCATAAGCGTCTCGATACCCGGGCAGAGCTGGGTGAGAACGTCGGAGAAGGTGATAGCAAAGAGGAGTTGTCTTTCCGGTAACCACAGTTCATCTTTCTGGGCACCTGAGGAACGGATGCCATGGATCGTCTTGGGCATCTTAAACTTGTAGTTGGCCGGTAGTAGGGTGATAGCGGCCTTGAGGTTGGGATCTTCGAGGATCTCCTTGGGAACTTGGTTCAAGAATCTGGTTGCTCTTCGAGGTTTACTAGCAACAATAATAAGATATGTGAGCTATATAATCCTCACTCATACTTTAGTTTCACAAACTCGAGAAAGAAACTGGTTGTCATAAATTGGTAAGCAAACTCTAAATAGCACCACTCTCACCCAGCGTCCCTGATCCTCCAGTCTTCACCACAGCCTCAGCCGCGGCTCGTCGACCCATGGATACTTCTTCGGTTGCTTCAATAGCGCTCCTCTATTCTATGTCGTTAGTTATCGTGTAAGTTTCGGCGGCGGAGGACGAAGTCGACTAAGCGAGCTGGGCCTCTTTAATATCAGCCGCCGTGCCAAGGTCGGTCTGTCGCCAGTCCTCCTCCATTCCCCTTAGTATAAAGATACAGAAGAGTAAGAACAGAAAATCAAGTGATTTTCCCAGGTTTCTTAACTTTTGTTTTTATATCAGTCTCGCTTAACTTGCAGAATGACAAGTTGGCAGTAATATAAACCCGAATTTATAACAATATACGGCCCGCTTTGGAGATTTGTCAAGTCAGTCAAGCACTCATCATGATCACTTGTTATAGAAACTTTAGTGAAGTATCGGCCTAGGATTTGACTAAATGGAATTAACTCAGCTACCTATGTTCAAACATCGAAGACCTTCTCTTGCGCGCTTCAATTTCTTTCAAGACGAGTCCTCCAGCATATAAACGATCCATTGAAAACAAGTTGCACTATCTACGAGTCCTACCTCTGCCTTGCGCGCCCATTATACTGTTCCCTATCAAAAATCCAAAAAATTGGCTCCTCAGCCGTGAATTAAATTTTCCTTGTTCTGCTGCTGACTCCGGGGCACGGTCTCCGCCCAAGCCCTGACCTTGGTCTTCGCATCCTTGGCGGCTCGCTGGTAGAACTCGTTGAGGATCATGGCGGGAATACGGTTGAGCAACTCCTTGGGGTAGATTCGGAGGAGGGTCCATGCGAGATCAAGAGACTCATAAATGGTTCGCGATTCGTACTGGCCCTGGCTAATGAACTGGCGCTCAAACTTCTCCAAAAACAACAGAGATAGCTTATCCTCAGCCGACAGAGCCTCCTCACCGACGACAGCCTTCATGGCCGCGGCATCACGACCGATAGCATATTTGGCGTATAGCTGGTTCGACACATCACCGTGGTCCTTGCGGGTCATACCTTCACCAATAGCAGACTTCATCAGACGGGACAGCGAAGGCAGCACGTTGATGGGAGGGTAGATCCCGCGGTTGTCCAGAGCTCGGTCAACAAACACCTGACCCTCAGTAATGTAGCCAGTCAAATCAGGAATTGGGTGAGTGATATCGTCATTGGGCATGGTTAGAATGGGGATCTGGGTGATGGATCCGTTACGGCCTTTGATACGCCCAGCTCGTTCGTAGATACTGGACAAGTCAGTATACATGTAACCGGGGAAACCGCGTCGGCCGGGCACTTCTTCTCGAGCGGCTGACACTTCTCGAAGGGCATCGCAATAGGCAGAGAGGTCTGTGAGAATAACCAAGACGTGCTTCTCGAGCTGGTAGGCGTAGTATTCGGCAGTGGTGAGGGCGAGACGGGGAGTAATGATACGCTCGATACTAGGAGGGGTCAGTTCCGATTGCATGATATCATGAACGACTGCGCTTACGTAGGGTCGTTGGCGAGGTTTAGGAAGAGAGTAACACGCTCCAAGCTGCCGTTCTCCTCGAAATCGCGAGTGAAAAAACGCGCAGTCTCGTAGTTTACACCCATGGCGCCAAAGACGATGGAAAAGTTCTCCTCGTGACCGTCGTGGACGCTCTTGTTGGTAACACCCTGCTTCTGGACTAGACTAGCCTGACGGCAAATCTGAGCGGCGATTTCGTTGTGAGGCAGACCAGAGGCGGAGAAGATTGGGATCTTTTGTCCTCTGGCAATCGAGTTCATGGTGTCGATGGCAGAGATACCGGTCGAGATCATCTCTTCGGGGTATTCCTAAGGTTGTTAGTCAAAGAGTGAACACCGGAGCGCCTGCAGGAAGCCTTACACGAGAGTAGGGATTGATGGGACTGCCGTTGATGTCGAGGTAGTCCTCGGCCAGCACTTTGGGACCCTTGTCGATAGCTCGTCCAGATCCATTAAAGATACGACCAAGCATGTCCTCAGACACACCGAGCTTTAAGCTCTGGCCGGTGAACTCGACCTTAGTCTATTACGTCTCAGCCCAACTTTCTTATTATGGCTCTCATTGCTGCCTACCTTCTTGACATCGATACCGGAAGTGCCTTCGAAGACCTGTTAGACTTATCAATCGCCTTGTTGAAATATATCGCGTTTCGAGGAAGTACCTGAACGACCGCTCGATCACCTGTTCATCATTGTGAGCATGTGCGGCGTCATTACCTTGAGGAGTTGTTTAATAGCCGCACGAACCTCGAGCTTCCAGGACCTGACCCGATCGCTGAGTGCCATCAGGAAGAGTGAGCGTCACGATCTCGTTGTATCGCGGGTATTTGACCTATTTTGGTAAGCTGGTAAGAAAGAAGCTGACGGGATCCTCGCATGACGACGTACGTTCTCGAGGATGACGAGGGGACCGTTGACGCCACCGACTGTGTTGTAGCGAATCCTCGGGATGACCGAGTACGATGACGATTCGCGTGCATCTCCCATAATGAGCGATAGATCCAGCAACGGATGGGAGAGCAGGATGAGAGGTGGATGAGGGAGGGAGATGCCGATCCAGAAACTTGAAGAGGAAGTTAGGAAACGGGGAGGACGCCTCAAGCTGTGATGAGGTTGGAGGAGGTTGAGACAGCTTCATCAAAGTGGAGCACCCTGCGCCAGCTCAAAGACGCATGCCAATAAACTCACTGGGAAGCCGGTACTAAGTCCTCTTTCTCTACGGTTGCCGAAGAAAGCTGCTCGTGGTTGTAGCTATCTACTCTTCCCATTTGGGCGGAGAATTGTGGAGGTCAGCTGGGCAGATACTGTGAGATGCACGAAATACCATCTTGGTCTTGGGATGAACGTCGAGGTATAACGGCAAATTAAAAAGGGCAGCAGCTTCCCTTGTCAGTTATATGAAACTCGACGGTGCCTGGCGGGACCGGGTGAGGGCGGTTTCAATCAAATATTTTGATGGAAATTGACGGTGAAAACGACGGAGAAGGGGAGTCAGCGGGCTAGGGGGAAGAGGGAGGGCGCGAGGATAGATCCCTTCGATTCCGGTAAGCCTCCGATCATGAAACCAGCACGCACCTCAGTAAGCACACTTTTCGCCGCAGTGGCCAGGTTATTTTCCAACACACCTTCAACAGATAAGCCCTCCCGCGATGAGTATTATTACACGTCTCGAACGTCGGTCTAACAATGGGCAGTTACCTACTGAAGGCTTACCGCACTTCCAAGGGATACTTTGGATGGTGATGAAAACAAGCCGAGGATTCGCCTCAACTTGGACTGCCAGGCTCTAAGGACCCCAATTTAATCATCCATATTAGCGTCATATGCCATCAGAGCCGTCCTCGTCTTAGCTGCAGGCGATCGAATTATTTGCCGTTGGCTCCTTATAGTGTTTAATCGGGTACCTTATTTACATGTCTCAGTATGATTGTCTAGGTGCTACATGAGGTATCCCTACCACCGAGGGTGATATTTTCGGCAGGGGCTGAAGGAATCCAAACCATTTTCGGCTGTAGGCTGTAGACGTTGACCGCCATCAGACCTTTTGGACAAGAGGAGTCCAAGACCTGTAAGTATTCATGCCGTTTGGGTTGAATCCAAAAATTACGTTACCATCTACCTGTCAAGAACGAGAGTATTAAGAACGAGGCTTTGTGAGGCTTTTCAAGAGAGTTTGTTCTTTAGCAAGTCTCCTCGCCCTCGTCACATTGTTAGAAAAGGCCATCCGTAGGGTTGCGGGAGCTGAATGTCATCCAGGTCTTCGGCGCACTGTTTTTATTCACGCCCCAATAAACCCACACAGTAGTCGCCAGAGATGGGGCAGGTCTAGACTGCGGTTTCGCACGGTGGTATTATCTAGTGGTGCTACTATTACTTTTGCTCTAGCAGGTCGAGGGTGGGAGGCATAACGCATTGCGGCTCCAGAGGCGTCTTTGCTGGTGGAAGAAGATAAAACTAGCGTTGATTGGCCATATCCAAGCGGAGTGCTCCGAGGAAGTTGTTGGGGGTTGGGGTTTAATGTCTTGGTAACAAATGGCGTTCTACCTTCGTCCCCCTCTCAACCGTTTCCCCCCAGCCACCGTGTCATAGATACGTCTGCGACACGCCGGCTTCATACTGTCTAGTTTGTGATGAGATATTGTGATAGATATCGTTTATACAAGACATCCTAGAATGATGGTCTTTATCGTTATCGCAGGGGTGTTAATATTCAACAAATGGGCACTCGAACTGTGGCAATGAGTGGCGCGATTCTTTCCAAGAAGATTATGCCACTTAGCATATGCATCGAAATTCGAGCTCAGCATCTCAACTGGCCTTGTGTCTTGTTTGGAAACTCTACTTCCGACCGTCGCGATTGTTAGAGTTGGAGTGGTGGATGGGACCCCCCGGACAGGTGACCTGATCTGGTACCCGGCATTGGGACTCTTGTGAATGAACTGCCATGTGAATAGGATGTCCATGCTCATCATTGGAAGTCAGACTACATGTCCTGTTCCCAATATGCACAGCTGACAAGAAGGGACTTGGAGGGGACCAGTGAAACCTAGCGAGGAGATTGCATCCTACGCAACCCTGGGATCCATGAACCTAGCTTACCGCCAAATAGCCGTAATAGCTGTTGCTGATTTTCTTCATCTAACTAATTATCTCTCTCGTCCCACCTTCGCTAGTGTAGGATTGCAAGAATCGAAATCACCAAGTGTGAAAGATTTCTGGTCGCTGCTGCTACTAGACTAACTACAGACAACTACTCGTCCGCAGCGAATCTGCTAACAATATCCACCAACCTCTTTCTCGTCCTCTTCCGGCTAAAGACCTCTCCGTGATCTAAATCTTGAAACCACAGCACATCCAGCCCGTCACCTTTCCATATTCCATTTTCCCAGCTTTCAGTCTCCAGAGACCAGTCATCTCTGCCCGTCAGATACGCCCCAACTGCGTTCGTGTCCACGATCGCGTCTCTGCCGGCTAGCGCAACAGCCACGCGATGGTGCTGGATATCTTCCTTCCACAAGGCATTATCAGACCATATGAAACGTCGGAATAACGTATGCGCGACGCCCATGTCTCTAGCGCCGAAGTAAGAGAGTAGATGTTCATTAGCGTGGGTCGGCTTCCGAAAGATCTGAAGTGTCGAGGTTAGCGGAGGCCGTTAGTAGTAATGTAAGGAGAATGTTACAAAATTATATGCTACATCGGGGAGATGTAGCAGGAATGACACAGGATCAACAAACAAAATCGGCCCGATCTTGCTTGCGATCTGTGGCTTGTGGAGGAGATGCGTAGCAACCACGCTTCCGTAGCTTTATAGAAATGAAGTTAGTATACGGTAACGACCAAGACACAAATCTAGAGAAAACAAGACGGCGGCTCACGAGTGTGACACTAGTATAAATCTTTCCCACCCATGTGCCTTTAAAATGCAATGAACCTCCTCGCACATCTCATCCTTTAACATTGCCTCAGCTGTTATCCGAGAGCTTATTGGCATAATTTCTATAGCGATGATCCCCACCTGCCCATCCGACGGGTCCTTGCTATCTTCGGCATTAAGGTCGGCCAAAAATGGTATATACATGTAGAGGCCAACGCCGATACCGTGTATAAACAAAACGGGAAGCCTGGTCCTGGAAGTATGTGGCCGGTACCAGTAAGTGAGAGTTCTCGCAGGGGAACGATAGGTGTTGAAGAGATTGAGGAGGCGCGTGGGGAAGACGGCGAGAAACTGTAACAATGACGTGCGGTGGAAATCGAAGGAGTAGAAGCGCAAATAGATAGATGCTAACGTATCGACAACAAACACACACTATAGAATCAAGTTAGTAACCTCCCTAAATTGTACTGTGGACAAGAAGTTCATTGTGTAGCCCGCCATGACAACTTACCAGATACCATATCAAACTCCTATGTAACATCTCGACCTTATCAAGCGTTAATCTAAGGCACTGCGCAGCACCGCGGCCAGGTTTCAGCTTCCTCCCCAACAACTTCTCCATCTCTCCAATATACTCCTCCAGCTCCTCGTCATATGCCGGATCAGGCTCGCCAGAGTTTAGGAACGCCCACCGGAAGAAGTCCTTAACGTTCTCCCGTTTAATCTCTGCTAGAGGCGCATCCCGGAACCATTTCGTTAAATACCGGTCCGGGACCGGGATATTGCTGTGGCAGCGCCAGAACAACCTCCGGCGATCGTCACGACCGGTGGTGGGATGTGTCACGACTGTCTGGAGGTAATTTTTGCGCGGGAGATAGACGAGAAGGTAAAATAATGCCTCGAGATTGAGCCACACCTCTAGCATATGGGGGACATGGAACGGGTGATGGATTAAGCAGCTGACGAGCGAATAGATAACGCTAAAGGGTGCAATGAGATGCAGGAGGAATATGCATGTTCGAATGTACACGTAGTCCCAGGCGGATATACCTATCATGGTAAAGGCAGGTATATTACCGCCAATGGAGAAGCTCGAGATGGGTGTATTTTGGTTACCCAGTGAGTAATGGACACCCCCAGAAGGAAAATATATGCGCTGCCCCAATTTCAAAGAGACATCCAAAAAGTTATCCGTGGGATGATGGTGTTTATATCAGCAATGTGTCCATTTAGAAAGTTTGGCATGTGCATTTCCGTTGAGGAAAGCACCTTTAGTTCGATTTGTTGAGTAAAGTTTGACGGCCGACTTGCGCGGCGTGCGGCCGCTAATCTCTCCATTCTCCGACGCACCGAAAATGCCAAAGATTGACATGTGAAAGAGCGCTAGTAGGAACGGCCTAAGATGCTCAGTTGTAAGATGGCGTCATGTCCCTGGCCGTTCACGGATCCACTGAGCTGACCCGCACGGGGATTTCTTGCACGTGGGAGCAGACGAGCATCCCCATCGAGAAATGAAATAGAACTACTTTTTGGCATGACCCTTCTGTGCTTAACATGGCTGAAAAGGCCGGGAGATGACTCTTGTTTTGCAAATGGGAGGCTTACATTGCTACAGCTCCCTTTATCACCTTTGGCATATCACTGCGACTTGTTCTCAACGTACTCCTTCCTATAAAGGTGCAGTTGCAGCCTGTGCTGTATCTGGACCTAGTGGGTCGCCTTTGGCTCCGATTGGCGGACGGCTCCTAGGGGTATGTGATCACGGCACTGTACTAGCCGCCTATGCCAAATGAATGGGCCCACAGGGTAGCTATTTGGAATAACATCGGATGTTCTAGCCAATAAGAAGAGCGTTCACTTTCTAAAAGTGAACGCGAGTGAACTTCAAACTAAATATAAACTTCTCTATACTCATTAGGATATCTTAGAAAGCCAGCTGTCAACATAGCAATAAAATTATATTCACATACTCTCTACTTAGTACGTGATAAGGTTGCCCAGATATCCATAGTCGACCTATCCGCCAATATAAATCTAGAACCGGAGGTATGTCCCTTGGGAATTACATATATATTAACATATAGGTAACCGGTTCGCCACACCCTGCCAAGCTTCCTTACGTCCATATTCCTAGTGAATCCCCCGTGGGCCTTGCGATTCATTCTTGATGCCCTGTCGCTCGGTATTCTAGTTAATTCAAGTGGTTAGCTATATGCTGACCTAAAGTAAGAAATTGCGGTGATAAGGATTATAGAAGAATTATGTAGATAAGATCTAAAGTTCACGGGGGTTCAAGTAGAGGGATTTGACAAACGATGTTCTCCCGGATTTCGCCCTCGTCCAATATTATTAAGATGGCTTCGTAATCATCGGATGTGCCGAACTCGTGCTCAAGCGTGGCCCTGCTGGCCTCATTAAGAATCCCTTGAGGTCCATGTCTAAGCGGATTGCGGAAGTCAGTTAATAATTAACTCTTCCTAGTCAACAATATACCCTGAATTGCTGACGCAAGAACGCATAGGTTGTATTAGGACGGATTACTTACTGATGAGAAGTGAGTATCTTCCATCCGTCCATCACCTGCTCTAGTGGAACAGAATGATCCCTTCTCCAGTTCTGAACAGCAGCAGCATCTTCAACCATTATGACAAAGTCTTCGGTCTGTCCTCTGTAGAAACTTTGGATTGTCTTTTATTCCCTCGGGTCATTTTGGAATCCTTTGATTCACTTATCTTTTCTATAACTGCTGATTGCTTCTTGGGAATTAATGGTAACTGGAAGATGAGAGAAACTGAAATGGAGAGCTTTTTACCCAATTACACAGGATTTAGGCGAGACAAAACCGATGGCGATTAGAAGAGAAGGGAGGCGCCACCATATCCTATATCGCGTCATCATGACACATCTCTGCTAAGACGTTCTTCAAGAAGCCTGTCACTTACGGTTTGTCACGTCATCCAACGGCGCACGGTGGAATCTTTTATGGACAGTTGGTTCTGCTAGATTGCTTACCTAGTGGCGTAACAGAATGACAACACATACATCCAGGTGTTTCGTCATTCTTTGCTTCCACCGCAAGCCACATGTTGTCCGTGATTTTCTTTAGTCTGCCGACCGTCGAACTATCAGGAGCATTGATGGAGGTATATTAAATTACGGTTGTCGCGCTCGCTCCACACGTAGAGGCTCCAGAATTGGATGTGGTGAGCCAGATCGTTTTAAATGCCATTGGGAATTAAAATGATGCAGTTGAAGGACTTGGCCTCGGCTGATTAGTCGAGCAGTAAAGCCTTATATATAATATATAATCTACCTGTTCCGGTTGTGCTTCAGCTTTATCCTTAGGCTTAAATCCTCGCATCACTCCCAGCCCAATCCTGCAGCCTCACTTCGTTTGCTTGCGGGTCGCGGGTCACAGCGGAACAGGTTTGCTTCATTGGCCGTTTGCCAGGCCCCAAGGTCGAGATTCTAGGAAGCTCAGAGCATTGTTGTGTCAGGAAAAAAGATGGTATGTCACTACAACCTCGCCTATGCGGCAGAAGACGCGACACGGGAAGCCAATCATTAAACAGATTAACATTAACATCCTTTTTTTTTTGACGATATTTTATGACTCGTCTCGTGCGTTATTCTCTAGCTCCTTGATCTCAAGGGCTCCAGCGAATAATACCCGTTTCTGCCGTGCTGTGGCTGCTCACCTGCTACAACCCAGCCGCGAATACCCGACCTGATATACAGCCAATGGCCACTGTAGCTCCAAACACAGCTGATACATTTGGTCGATACCCTGGAGGCAACCAAACTAAATGTCTATTATCCCTTGTCATCCATGTTTTTTCGGAGCTTATGCCATAGCCATGAAAGTCCGTATCTCGTGATAAGACTTTATAATAGACGCATTAATTCTTAGGACTCTCAATTCCTTTTCTTTTATTACCCTACTGCAATTAACATACCCTGCCCTTATTCCCTGCGTGGCTCCTTGTAAACTTAATAGACATACTTGCCCTTTATACACCGCCTCCATTCCGCTCGCCCATCTAAGATCCAACCTACCATATTACGTAGGAATGCCGCTACATTAAGCAGAACTACGTTATATCCCCAAAACCCCCAATGCCTAAGACTCTTACGCTTTAGTAACAAGACGATTAACTCTACTGCCTCCTGATTGGCAAGACCTCTGCGAGAAGTCTATCTCTGGCGCCCCTATATAAGCCAAGTCACCTATCACATACATGGATTTATTGGACAGGGTAACGTAAAGCTATTTATATATAAAAAAATCTTAATAATCGTCTAATTATATTAATACACCAAAGTGAATGTATGGAACCCAGAAAAAGTCTACCACGCCTTGCGCTGGCGGCTTCGCACACATTAATGTGGCATCTCTCGACGGTTTAGCGTCATCGGCCTCTCCGCTCCGCAGCGCTCGAATCGCCCGATGCAACCCTCGACTGACTGCTTTGTCCGTCATTCCTTCTTCTTGCAGTGTCTTATATAGGATCCTCGCCACATCGACACAGTGCTTATCAGATACCTCCCAAAGTGTGCCGACGACATGCCGAAATCCCGCCAGCTGAAAGGCGCTGATGAGGTGAGTCCCCTCGTCGGCAAGACTGATGGCCTTATTCACTCCCGTCGAGTAAGCGGAGAGATATGCCAAAAAGGGAGGGTTATCTTGCAGTCGACTGTCGCGGACTTCTCCCACAGTCAGTGGGTTTGTTTCCCAGTCGTCGAGTAGCAAACAGCTTCGAGAAGGGTCTTCTGGATCCGACTGTCCATGGCCTGCAAAATGGAGAATAGCTTACACTTCGGCAGGTGCTTGAGAATCTCGTCCTTGTGTCGTGATGGCTCGGTTGAAGTTAGTTGAAGTTGGGGGCAGAGCTGCTTCAGCATATGCCCTTCTTCGCTTGCAAAATGCAGGCGTCCTCTCTCACCCAGCCCAGGTGTCTCCTGCATAGAGACTACAAGAGCAGAGTCTTCTGGAGATAGCTGGCTAGGCTTTTGGATACCATGTTTGCGCCCATGTAGCAGTGCCTTAATAGACGATGCATATGGTGATATAACCTTATCTAGGACAGTCTCTTTAGACCTTTGCTTATAGATGCCGGCCGCGTGAAGAGGCAGCTGGCTGAGGAGCCCAGTAGGAATCCACCAAACATGAGGCCAATTGGTCGTCAGACACAGCGTGCTGAAAACCAAGACTATCTAAAATTGGGTGGCAAATAGCATGCCAAAGCCATTATAGTAGAGAAGGTTTGTTAGAATTCGGTGATAAGTTGATGACTCGCCGCCGAACCTCATCTTGGTTCAGGTAAGGCAGCTTTGCCACCTGAATAGAACTACACTTAATAATAAATGCATCGCAGCGGAACGAGCTTATGTTCAACATAACGATAGACCCTTGTTCCGCCGCACTCATCAGCTCCTCTACAGCCGGCGGCTGGAGAAAGTTGGAGAATCCCGGCTGAGCACGGATTATCTTGATGACCTCGTTAAATTCTCTGTCCGCTTCACGGTGTCGCTTTGCCTGTAGCTCCCAAGAAGACATCTTATTATTAGGAGTTAGAGATATTGCATCGTGACTAGGCAAGTCCAGCTCATCCCGAAGAAGAGTGAATTTCCCTGCTAAATCAGGATGCTCTTGCTGAAGATGAGTGATATCTCCGCGCATATCCATCAGCAGGCTTGCGATAACGCCACGACCGAGTTCGAGAAGCCGAAGGGCATCTTCTGGAGCCTTTCCCGCGCTTAGCGCAGTAGCAGCAGCTGATGAGGACAAGCCGAAAAAGCTAGCAAGCAGGACTTGTGCATCAGTGCGGTTTAAAGATCGCGGGCTCACGGTAGGAAGGAGAGATACAGCATCATGCAGTAGCCAGTAGGACTTTTCCCAATCTTGATGCGATATAAGTATACGTGCAGCAGACTGGCCTGATTGAATACGTTGGGATGGGGGTGAAGTAACAGAATGCCAACTTGCAATATAAGATGATAGCTGGCGATTTAGGTCGTCCATGGATCCCGTCCGCTCGAATCGCATGCCGAGCAAGCCTCCAAGATTGCTTATATAGAGAGCACGATCTGGGTGGTCATGAGGCGTGGCATCGACCGCATCACTGGCTACACTAACTGCTCGATCTAAAGTCGTTCATGGATCCCGTCCGCTCGAATCGCCTGCCGAGCGGGTTTCCAAGATTATTTAAATAGAGAGCGCGATCTGGGTGGTCATGAGGCGTGGCATCGACTGCCTCGCTGCCAATACTGACCGCTCGATTTAGGTCATCCATGGATCCCATCCGCTCGAATCGCGTGCCAAGCCAGGTTCCAAGATTGCTTAAATAGCTAGCACGTTGCGGGTGGTCATGAGGCGTGGCATCAACCGCCTCGCTGCCAACACTAACTGCTCGATTTAGGTCGTCCGTTAATCCTGTCTGTCCGAATCGCGTGCCGAGCATGCCTCCAAGGTCATTTAGCATAGCGGGCGTTATATAATCCCCTGCTATACTTATTAATAGCTCCATATTCTCAATGGCCTTTGTTTAAATCTTCAAAGCGGCCGCGTTGCTCAAAACCTCTTATCAGTCTTATTGCTTGGCTGTATAAATGGCAGATTTGGATTTCAGTTTCATCAATTGCTGACCCTTCCTCATTCCTATAACATCTTAGTATTATAGACTATAATTCCCCTAAATTGTTTTAATTCTTATATAATAGGACTCGGCGCGTTATAACTCACGATCCTACTATTGTTATTATAGCTTAAATATCTTCTTTGACAGCCATATACTGATGGTGTGAAACTCTTATTTTCTCAAGAATGTTATATTGCCGATAATAATCTGGATGGTCTGCGGGCATCACGGTGACCCATCCTTCGGCTCGTTGGGCAGCCTGTTCAAGGTGTAGTGTGTTGTGCGATTTTAGGAAGAGTAGGAAGCAAAGGTAGATGTACAGCTCGATCTGCCCATCGTTCGCAGGATCTTCATGCAGCTCTGCAAGGGCCTGGAGGTCTTTTTCGCTCGCTTCTTGAAGGAAGGACAGCAATTCCGCGTCAATATGAAATTCTTCCATGATAACTGACACGCTATAGTGGAATTATAGAGTATTTGGGATATATTGCTCGGATAGACTTATAGGGCCGCACCTTGCTCTTTGTATGGGCACCTATGGCATAAACACTAGGGTTACATCACAACGACACTAGCGCCTTGAGAGCCTGCTCAGCTAGCCACGTCTCCCACCCCTTGCATATAATATACTCCTGCGACCCTTATAGGCTTTTTATCAATGCCCAAGAAGGCGAAGCTGCCGCTATACCTCCCACGGCACTAAATATATACTTCTGCGAGCTTTATTGGGCATCAATAGAATGCCCAACAAGACGAAGCTGCACTGTGCCTCCTACTCCGCCACATATCAAATCCACATTATAATTCTTCCTGTAGCTAAAGACGCAGTAACCAATTCAATCCCGAGTCAATTGAAAGCTCGCAGTTCCGTCGCTTCAAGAAACTCACCCCTGAATCAAGGGTTAGAATATAGCGCGCCGCTGTCCACCTAGCTATTGTTGACTGAACTATTTACGCGGAGGTTCATACCCTGCAATTATTAGTCCCACCGTTCATTTCTGTCCTTTAACCGCAGCATGTACTCTATATTTGAGTTCATTAAGGTTCCATGTTATTAGTGCTTCTGATCCTCCTCCCGAGGAATGTCAGCACGGCATTCCTGACATACATTCTTAACATAGCATTCTCAAGTAAGCCTATACCCACTTTAAAAAATAAACAGATAGCGCAAAGCTGACCCATATAAAATAATAAGAGTTACTAGCAGTAGTCTATGTTTGTTTTGTCATTACAGCTCTTTATTAGCAAGCGCTGCCTCTATCATACTTACTAGCTCTTAGTTACATACTATAATAGCGTTGCATGATAGATTCGCTGCTGCAGGGTTTATTATATAGTTCCTGAGATTGCTACAGCGGTAAAGATCAATGATAGAGGGTCTATGTGCAAGAAGTAAAGAGAAGAATGAATGAGAATCTGGATTTGGGGCTTTTTGCATACTGACACCATTTCGTCTTTGGCTAGAAAGATAGATTAGAAAGGTATTCATCTAATGTCCATTTAACATACTCAGTAGTAGATTTGATTCATAACTTCATACCTAGAATGCTACTTTGTACCAAGATATATAGAGTATCAAGCTGCTATACCATAAGTCAATCATGGCTTAGCATTCCTTTTATAACAATTCAATATAAGAAATTTAACTTGCCTAGAGAATATATGTTTGATTCGTAACTTCATGGAATGCTACTTTATACCAAGACATGTAGAGTATCAAGCCGCCACACCATAAGTCACCCATGACTTAGCATTCCTTTATAGTAAAGTACTCAGTCCGGAATCAGCCTGATAACAATTCAGGATGAGTCGTCTAGAGAATATATGAAGCGCGAAACCTTGCGGTATCCGCCTGGTGGGATCATTCATCCCCATTACGCTCATTCAATTACATCGGCTCCCCGATACTCGTTATCGGCCGTCACCACACTCGTTCATCAACCCCTCTAGCCTGCAGCAAAATGTTCTATTTACGCTTGCTTGGATCAGTCCTTGCCTTCGCCGGCGTCATCGAAGCCCAAGTGAATCTTGGGACCGCCTTGTCATACGCAGTACTTGGTGGGTCCGCCGTAACCAACACCGGTCCCTCGATAATCAGTGGCAACGTTGGTGTCTCTCCTGGCACATCCATAACGGGCATTCCTCCCGGCATAGTTGCCAACGGAGTGATCCATATGGCAGATGCAAGTGCGGCGCAGGCACAGGCAGATGTGACGACTGCTTACAATGCAGCGGCTGGATTGGCGCCTACCGCTGACCTGACTGGCCAGGACCTGGGCGGCATGACGCTTGTTGCAGGTGTCTATAAATTCAATATTAGTGCGCAACTTACCGGTCCTCTCGTACTTAACGGCCAAGGCAACTCAAGCAGTGTCTGGGTTTTCCAGATAGGCTCAACATTGACCACGGCAACCGCTTCTTCTGTGATTCTTATCGGCGGCGCCTCGCCCTGCAACGTCTTCTGGCAGGTGGGCAGCTCAGCTACTATTGGTACCACCACTACTTTTGTTGGCAACGTGCTGGCGCTCACGTCTATCACTTTGATCACTGGTGCAAGTTCCAATGGAGGACTATACGCCAGGAACGGCGCTGTAACTTTAGATACAAATAATGTCAACGCCGGGCTAGCCTGTCCACCTATACAGACGACAACAACAACAACTACGACAACAGTAACCACAACAACAACAAATACAGATACTGCAACTACTACTACTACTACTACTACAACAGCTACAAATACAGATACTGCAACTACTACTACTACTACTACAACAGCTACAAATACAGATACTGCAACTACTACTACTACTACAACAGCTACAAATACAGATACTGCAACTACTACTACTACTACAACAGCTACAAATACAGATACTGCAACTACTACTGTAACCACAACCACAGCCACCGCAACCACAACTACAACAAATACAGATACTGCAACTACTACTACAACTACAACAGCTACAGATACTGCAACTACTACTGTGACCACAACCACAGCCACCGCAACCACAACTACAACAAATACAGATACTGCAACTACTACTACAACTACAACAGCTACAGATACTGCAACTACTACTGTAACCACAACCACAGCCACCGCAACCACAACTACAACAAATACAGATACTGCAACTACTACTACAACTACAACAGCTACAGATACTGCAACTACTACTGTGACCACAACCACAGCCACCGCAACCACAACTACAACAAATACAGATACTGCAACTACTACTACAATTACAACAGCTACAGATACTGCAACTACTACTGTGACCACAACCACAGCCACCGCAACCACAACTACAACAAATACAGATACTGCAACGACTACTGTAACTACAACATACACTGGCAAACACACGTATATGACAAATACTGCTACAACATCATATAAAGCAGGTTGGAGAACTGCAAGGCATACTAGTAGAAATGGTACAAACATCGCAGTATTCAAGACAGCAATGTTCGGTACAACTGGCACGACAAGAAGCGGCAAGCCAACAAAAGAGATGGTCACCACTATTCGACCTAGTGTCACCACCGTAACATTTACTGCGACATGCTCTATAGCTCCAATAACCATAACGTCCTACGGCCAAAAATTCTTCATTAAAACTCCTTGCACTACAGTCTTAACAGCCACAGTAAGCGCTGCTTTTGAGAAGCCAGTACCTTGCAAGCACTGTGAAACTCCCGCTGCTGACGATGGTGCGCATACGAAGTCTTCCAGCAAGCTGTGGCAGACCAATTCTCACGAGGCGGTCCCAGCATCGCAGGTTGACGATGCAGCGTCGGAAAGCACGGGCCACTTCCAGTGGAACGAGCCGACCTTGCCTACACCAGCAGATCCCAGAAGCCCGGTGATTGTGACTGCTGGTGTCAGTATGAATTGGCCGGATCTCGCCGTCGTTGCAGCTGCCGTATTGTTTCTTATTGCGATTGACTTGCTCTAAGAGATGTGAAACTTGGCGGAGGCTTATGACCCAATATCTTATAGTCGTGTGACATCCTGATCCCTATTACAGGTATAGGGTATGTTCCTAAGGTAATAAGCCTAGGTTAATAGATTTATGTTGGCAGAGAGGACAGGAAATATCTTTAAGCAGTAATGGTTACAAGTGAGTAGGAATAGAATAGAAGGTGTGGCTTGTATTCGGTCTTGATATTCGACGACTGATTATCTAACTATCTGAATGAGTGTATTGAATCGAACTCATATACCCAGTTAGCTGTTGGGATAAGAGCTTTGGTTCACTCTACGCCTATTAGGAGCATCTACACGACTTTGCATCTCTATCGGGGATATCTCAGAAGTCAGGTTAGGCAAATGATCATCCAGGACTCTAGTGATAACGGCGACAAGCTTCGAATCTCCATCTTTCGGAATTGACTGAAAGCTGACTTGAACCATTCTGCTGTCGCCTATCCCAGCGCGAGCCCGCGTCTATTCAATAATGATAGCCTGCCCTCGCACTTGGTCGCGGCAGTCTGTGATATCTCTCGCTTCCGTAACATCGGGGTGAAATGACCTGTGCGGCGTCTATGTTGCTATTGCGTCTTACCATGGTTCAGCCTGGTGCCCGCACGCGCGAAATGCGGCAATGACAATTCTCCAGCTGTGACCTGTGTCGCAAATCTCGGATTGTTTGTGATGCTTTTCTTCGCTGGCTTCGACAGCCCTCCCACGGTGCAACTCCATCACAGGTCTAGTGCGCTAACTGCTTCAGACGATCAGTAGACTGTACGTTCGAGGTGAGTTATGTTGTAGATGTACTTCCTTTATGGTGTCCTCAGCTCCAAGCCGTTTTATCCTGAGCAATGCCAGATATGCTGTACTAAATCTCGGTACACAACAGTGGATGCGAAATCGTACAAACAAAGTCGCGGATGCTGCAAAAGACACTGAAAGGCCGAACAATCGGCGGCTCCTCAGTCGTTCTGCCCCAAATAACCTGGTCAGCGCGTTATTGTCAGATACTGAGCTATCTAGCTTTCTGATACGGTGTCGTGAAGGCAGCGTATCTTCATAAAAGCTTTGCCTGCTACGTACACGCGGTATGCCCTCATAAACCAATGCTTCTTTGACTCGAGCGAGATATCAAAAATAAGTTTGCATAGCCTACTAACGCGTTTCAGACCTATATAGACGTGTTGAGTTAAAATGTAATACTCGGTGGCTTAATGCTGATAGAACGTATAGTTCTGTTAAGCTATCTCGATGCCGAAGTTAGGCTTTGGCTGCGAGCATTTGCATGACCACAAAAGTATAAGAGGGCGGAATTCAGGCCGAAACTCTGAGTAATTGAAATTAAGATTTATTCATAGTTGACATATTTTATTCTCTCAATCGCTTTTGCTATCCCCACGTTCGTCACTAGTGATCGGACGTTTCTTAACGAGTAGTTGCCTTACACTCACATCGTGAACTTTAC
Source organism: Trichoderma polysporum (assembly GCA_030278935.1). Lineage (NCBI taxonomy): Eukaryota > Fungi > Ascomycota > Sordariomycetes > Hypocreales > Hypocreaceae > Trichoderma > Trichoderma polysporum. The sequence continues at coordinate 55,346 of JARFTM010000141.1, read as the reverse complement.
AACGACGCAAAATTTTGGGCCAATCAGGAGCATCATTTCTTCCCCATTGTAATTCGCGTTAAAAAAATTACGGGTGGAGTGTATCGTATGAGGCGAAATCTAGCGTAATACTGGTTTGTTAGTGCAGCGATATTGCTGGATTGCACGCGCTGGTTGACTGACCTTTTGAATGCCGGCGGCTGTGCTGATGCAGGAGATGAAGGAGATGAAGGAGATGAAGGAGATGAAGGAGATTGAGGAAACTTTGGCGAAAGAAAGGCTTGTTATTGCCTGAGGCTGCTGAAAAAGATACAGCAGAGTGTATAAATAGACGAGCAATACGCGAGGTCGTATGAGCTTCAAGCGAGAAAGGTATGTCTTATAATAAACACTATAGAGAATATATCCGGTCTACAACCTTTGCAACATCTGCAAGCCTAGCAAGCCTAAGGGCCAAGTTGCAAGCCTTCCACCCCCAGCAAGCCTAGTAGGCTTATACCAATTCCCCCTAAGGTATCTTTAACATCTTCAAGTAATACTAAGAGAATAAGGAAATCCTATTATCTACGGTTATAGTCTATGTAAAACAGCAATTCGTTTTCCAGTATATGCAAGCACCGGCCTTATAAATCTAGCTGCGTATAGTGACGTAGTTCGTCCCTCTCTCTCATCTAATATCATTCTCTTTCAGGTCAATATCCTCACAGAAGATCACGAGCTTTTATAGAAAATAAGAGGCTATATCTCCCATAGTCTGTAACTGAAGTGCAGCGTAAAGATTCTATTAATACTCATTAAAAGTCATACGTAAGACATGTAGGTCGCGAATATGAAGTGCTGCATGGTAGTCTCTTGTTGCGGAAGTCGACGACTTCCTAGGAAGTCGCATGGATGTTAAGGTGTCCACAGTGGGCCGATATCAACACATGCGATTCTCATCTTTGCTTCTCAGGCTGGCATAGCCTCCTAGGCAAGCGCTAGCTACATACTCTGATTCGGACCGCTCTGCTTGCTTCCCTTTGTTTAACTACAGAAATTACTAAGAATAGATCTTAACCCTAACCCCAATTATACCTCCAAATATTTCCCTAGTAAGCTATTGCAGGATAGCTTATGAGGCCTTATAATATAACAGAACTATTGGCTCCTATAGAACCACCTCAACGCCAATTCATAATAGCCACAATCTGTTGGAATACGAGCTTTGGGCTACTTGGCGTAGGTGTTTACCAACAGAAATCTGGCACCCGAGTCTTTCCATTAGTAATCTATGGAGTTTGATAAGACTTAATGCTGTCTCATCTACAGCTTCCATAGGCTGATTCCTGCATTGGTCGCAGTTCAGGCCGCCTTCTTCATTTGCCATAAGGCATTCTTGGGGTCTAGACCAAATGTACACGTCATTCAGCAGCTGGATAAATGGGGGGAGAGGGGGAAGTGGATAGGAGGAGGAGGAGGAGAAGAAGAGTGGCCGAGGTAAGACAGGCAGACGCTTTGGCTATAAAGTGCCATCTTCCCCCCTCTAAACTGACATCTTTCTTCACTCTTTTTCGTTCACTCTACTGCTGATGTGTTCTTGCGACATAATAAGATTGTGTTTGCTGAGCTCAATACATTCTATGTGGCTACACGTTCATCATACACTAGCAAAGTCCATGACTTGGGACTGAGGTACAACTCAGTCAGAAGAATACAGGACCTCTACGGTGCAGATCAAGAGTACTGACAACCCGCCGACGAGCTTTGCGTTCTCAGGAAGTACCTCACCCTGGTCTGTATGATCACACACGTGGCCCATGAGTTATTGGGCTCTCGTCAGAATCTTTGCACAAGCTGGCGTAAGCAGCCGACTACCGTATTACCTCGAGAAATTGGCCAGTGGGACGTTCTTTGTATGGTGGCCTGCTAACGTGGGAAAGTCGACCATACTTAACCTATCGAAAACAGGGTTTGATTCTGGGGATACTCACTGGCCAACTTTTCAAGGGAATATGGTATCATGACTCTACCTTACCGACGCTGCGACACTTTATACGAGACTGAGAGATCCCCGTGTTCATAAAACAGACCACTGTCTGCACCACCTTACTGCCTCTGAAAGATAGAACGATGGCTCCCAGCTGAATGCAGCAAATAACGCCGCTATAATGAGCCAGCCACAGATGCGTCAGACTTGAAATGCATGGATCTAGTGTCTCAAACAAATATAACTCTGCTGCCCCTACACTTGCGAACGTACCACTACTGAACTATCTACGCTGCTAGATTTTACATTAAGACAGCTAGAGTCTGTATCCATCCACACCACCGGAGTCTGTTATACTGCCATGATCTGCAACTACACAGCGCCGCCTGCCCGCCCCCTCCTTTTTTTTTTCTTTTTTCGTTACTTCGACGACATCTACAGATTTGGCAAAGCACCCGGTGTATTAGATGAGAAGGGCAATGAGGACGGCTACAGTACGCAGCCAACTGAATCATTATCAGAAGGGAGCCGAAAGTTGTGGGAACCACGCGTGGTGTGCGAATATAGCAACCAGGACGTCAGGTTTAGATACATGTAGAAAAGAGGAGCTATCAAAAGAGGAGATCACTGCGTTAGATCAAGTCATATCTCGCTGAAGAGGGAACTAAGTAAATATTCTACAATAAGAGAGTTTTTTTTTAATCTAAGACTAGCCAGGTGTATACAACCTCTGCAATTCACTTACAATACATTTACAGCATTAGGACAATTACGAGAAATAATTGGATATTAGAAAGCGCTGATGGTGAATTGGAGCATACCTGTAGTAAGATTCAGGTACAAAGAGCCTTTGTATTACATCTCCGGCGCCTTGAGGCTGGCAGTCTAACAGCGCTTTCAGCTCTTACCCGAGGTTTATCCTTCAGAGTACGCGTGCATGTATCTCAGGCGCGCTTATCCTCCTCTAAGAACGCGTGTGTTTGATACGTCTCTAACGCGCAACAAGCAGGATTGCGGGGCAGTTGGCAGGCCAATTCAATGCCCAGAATCTCTACTCCGTAAACACACCAACGAAAGCAGCAGTAATGTCCATCGCGTCAACATTACCTGCAACTATTGTACGGATTATTTAAGACATACATGCCTCCCGCTATTCTGCCTCAGTTTATTTACGCAAGTCGCTATGGATGATGGACTCAATTCTCAAATGGATTAACGATCTCGAGGCAGCATCTGATCCAACGTCTCTTCCCAAGCCAGCTCCCAGTCTTCCCAAGCCAGCTCCCAGTCTTCCCAAGCCAGCTCCCAGTCTTCCCAAGCCAGCTCCCAGTCTCCCCAAGCCAGCAGCTCCTCTAAAACGCAAAGCTATATCAAGTTATAGTCTCGCCAGTCCTCCACTTAGTCATCCGGGGGACGACGACAATAACATGGCATCAACGCCCCAGAAAAGACGCCGAATGGAGAGCCAAGATGTATCAAACGAACCTGATCTCGATGCAACGCCCCGACCAGGAGCTCGCAGCATTCCAAGTTCTGCTGCTTCGCTCTCGGGTTCTGAGGCTAGCTCTAAATCGAGATCATCATCGGCAAAGGGGCAGATGATGAGATTGCGACTGAGCGACACAGGTATTGAAAACAAATCGCTAAATGAGGATTCAGTGCCTGTAGTCGCGAAGCCGTTATTTCTTACTATGGCAGAAACCGAACGGGGCTTGAATATCCTGCCAGATGCCTTGAGAGGTACCATCAGGGATGACCAAGGCCTCTCCCCGGATGACTTCGAGAGTAAATGGCAGTATTCTTTCAAGCCTGCCAATAAGCCTGATACTTTACCCGGCCGGATACCGTCTATTGCTCAAATTAAAATTATCTTGGCCAGGGCTACTGAGTGTGAGAACGGCAGATATGAAGAAGCTAGTTGGAATGCTATGGTTCATTTTCCTCTGCTTCGACTTATATTTGAGAACGACCTTGGTCAACAATGTGGTGACTTCAACGCTATGATTTGGTAAGACTATCTATGTTTCTTATTCATTGTAAGTATTTTGCTAATTTGACTTATTATAGTACTACAGCTCGACCACATCGGATGTTTACACCGATTTCGTCTTCTGCCAAGATGATTGATATCTGCGTTTACGCTGCACTTGACCAACATCGGGAATTGGACGCGGCTATAAAAGCGTTTAGCAAGACCACGCCCACCAAATCTATTAATCACACTGCTTGTTACGCGCTCCAATTTCGCCCTGTCGTCATAAGTATCGAGACTAAACAGCCCGGCGGGGGAGAATGGGATAGGGCGCAGTTACAAATGGGCGTGTGGCATGCTGCCCAGTGGAATTTTCTTCGACGGGGTGTTGAACAGAAGCTCCGAACACAGCGTCCCACCCAAGATATCCCAGATGATGAAACGTTCAAGGCAGAAACGCTTGGCGCTTTATCAAAGCTTGGTTTTATCCCGGGAATTTTTGTCAACGGAAACCGATGGCATTTAGTGATTTCTACATACGACGATGGAAAGACTACATTATGGGCAGAGTGGGTGTTTGGTGCGACTAAGAGCTTGATGAAAATATACGCTGTTATTGCTGGTGTTCGGGAGCTAACAGCTTGGGGGAGGGATAAATATCTACCATGGTTTAAGGAGAATGTTCTTACAGTTGGGGAGTCTTAGATTTCGAAGATAGGCCTGTGTTTAATATAAATCTAGTCTGCTCCTATGATATCATTTTGATGAGAGATTGTAGAAGGCTAAGAGAAGTGTTGAGTGCGATGGCTAGTTCTCGAGGCTGCGCTGCTGCATCCCGCTCTGTGAGGATAACGACCATGCCCTCAGTTAAACAGCTTCCAGCTGCGGAGATCTCCAGACTACGTCGCTGCACCCAGCCCTGCCAGGATAACGACCATGCCCTCAGTTGAACAGCTTCCAGCTGCGGAGATCTCCAGACTACGTCGCTGCACCCAGCCCTGCCAGGATAACGACCATGCCCTCAGTTAAACAGCTTCCAGCTGCGGAGATCTCCAGACTACGCCGCTGCACCCAGCCCTGCCAGGATAACGACCATGCCCTTAGTTAAACAGCTTCCAGCTGCGGAGATCTCCAGACTACGCCGCTGCACCCAGCCCTGCCAGGATAACGACCATGCCCTCAGTTGAACAGCTTCCGGCTGCGGAGATCTCCAGACTACGTCGCTGCACCCAGCCCTGCCAGGATAACGACCATGCCCTCAGTTGAACAGCTTCCGGCTGCGGAGATCTCCAGACTACGTCGCTGCACCCAGCCCTGCCGGGATAACGACCATGCCCTCAGGGACATTTAACAAATACCAGCTCTTGTTCCTTGACATAAATCATGATAATAACCTCATATAGAGCGCTTCTTGCCTGAGTGATCCAATTCGCAAAATGTAGATTGGGCAGTGCTCCTTAAAGACCTGGTGTTCCCAGGCGCTGGAGAACGTGATATTTTGAGGCACGGCTTCTTTTTTTTTCGATTATCGCATCTATGACCTTCATTCTTAGGTCTAGACTTCTTCTTCGCAGCGACTTTCTGGTCTGCAAGTTGTTGTGTAGAAGAGGTATGAGATAGTGTACGAGCGCCAGAGCTTTCCAGTCTTCGGCGTTTATGTCTATGGTCGTAATCATCGTAGTCGTAGTCATCGTAATTATTGCAATTCTTATATCTAGATCTTTTCCTAGATACGCCTTTATCCGTAGTAAGCTGGGGAGACAGGTTGGTAGGCGTTGGCTTAAGCGTAGAGGGACTCTCAAGTTTTTGGCGTTTGGAGACACGACTATAACCACCATCCGGTGGAGGTTTCTCATCAGTCGCGCTTCTGTCTATCGCCTGTTGAATAGATGTATCAGATATTGAACTGGATGTTATACTCTTTAGCCCTTGACGATGGCTCTGGGCATCAATAACGTCTTCATCGTATTGAGCTCTCTTTCTAGATTATTTCAGACGTCAGTTTGGTCTTGCTCCTTAGCTGGAAACTATAACGTAGAAATAAGATACTAACCTCTTTCCTTGTGTAGTAGGTATGCTGATTTTTTTGGGTTGATTCTCTGAGATAGATGTATCACTTGCCGAAACATTAGGGCTATGGGTCGTGTCATTGGATGTAGGTGGTGTATATCGGGTATACATGTAGGTGCCTATATAAAAGGTTGCACTCGCCGACGGCTGCTCTTCCCTAAGAAGATCATAATAGAAATTATCGTCGATCAATTGCGTCTCGTCATTGTAATCAGAGTCTATTTCGTAGTGATAGGGATCAGCCTTCCCATCAAGAGCGCCATGTATCTTCCCATTGTAATGGTCTTGCATTTCCTCATCTATCGTTTGTGGCTTTTCGGTAGAGCTCTGTATCTCATCGTTGAGATTTGTGGCGTTGTCCAGCTGCGCATCTTCTATTGCATCCGCTTCCCAGCCATAGGCAGCACCCTTCAAGAGCCGTAGAAAACCCAGAAGGCAGCCTGTCTGACATACTTCAGATACTGCATTTCGGGCATCTTTACATGGAAGATTCTCATCCACTTTACAGGGAAGATCCTCATCCATGTATATAATTTGGCTCGCAACCCTAGCTATTTGAGATAATAACTTCTCCTGCCGCTTTGTGTTCCTTTCTGTAAAAATTCGTTCAAACTCGGCTTCCTGGCCATGCGCAAGCTTTGCTACCTCTATAGCATTATCGAAATAATCGCTCTCCCCGAGTATAGGAATTTGTATAGTATTGAATCGCTCGTAATACTCCCCATAACGGTTGCGCATCCGAGGTTCGACGTTATCAGACCAAGCGTGAAGCCGGCTAGAACAGAGGGGTGACCTTGGGGTTTTAAATAGCGGCATTGTGCGTGATCGGTCGGCTCGGTCGGCTCGTCGCAGTCGTGGTCGTGGTCGCAATAATTGAGGCAGTGAATTGACGCGACTTTGCGACTGTGTAAGTGTAAGGTTTAAGATTACAAGACGAAGCGGGGGAAATTCGAAGGCTTGAGCCTAGTCACATGCTTTGCCTTAGTAAGCTTCATGGAGGGAAAGTACATCTTATCCTTTGCATCGCACACCACTGTAATGCACTGAGTTTTGACACAAGCGGTGGCAGGAATAAACTCTCTCGAAGACAAGAAATTATATGGCTTGGAAGAGTAGGGACCAGAAGTAATATTAAAATATGTCAAGATTGTAAAATGAGTAATCTAAGAGTTTTTCTCATGCTATGCTACTGTCTACATGTAGTCTACCTAGTGTTGGCGAAGTGAGTATCCCGGCATACCTAGGTATGGAGTGATGCTTAGTATTGAAATTATGTGCTTTCCAAAAGTGAGCCCGCTTGCCCAAAAATAGGTTTATTCTGTTGTTTCCATAACTGTGTCGGGCGATTCGTTCACAAGTGCATCAGAAGTTGATTGGGTTGTAGGTGCGCCGGACGACTGAATCGCAAGTGCATTCGGAAATGATTGGTTTGTTGCCGAAAGCCCTAATCTAACCCCCAAATCCTGGTGTGCACGTTGCATAACTGCATGTAATTCGGCGGGAGTTAGTTTCGCAAGTGCAGCCGATAATGCCTGGTCTGCTTGCGAAAGCTCCGACCCCCCCGCTTGTATAATGGCCGTGGGTTGTTCAGAGGACTGGTTCGCAGCTTCATCTAGTATACTTCTCTGCCCTGCAACTAGTAAATCGGCTGTTACGTGTGCGCCTAATGCTCTCAGCGCCGTGTCCGGAGCAATTGGCTCATACGCCACTCCTAGTTGAGGTCGGTATCCCCTTGATCTGAGTTCATAACGCATATCCAACGGACGAATTTGTCTTTGAAGCGCTGCTGTCTCTGATTCCATCTGAGTTTCAAGCGCCACAGGCGGGCCTTTTTCTGTTAGGCTGAGCTGTATTGCTTTAACTTCAGCAGCTCGAATGCGATGTTTGCCAGTGTATCGATCCATTTTTGGATGACCTAGACCCGCTCGTATCGTATCCAGTAAATCTATCCCCTCTTTACCGTACGCAGTCTTGAAATCAGTACGAGTCCAGACTCCTGGCTTCGAGTCATCTGGAAGGTTGCCAATAACTATACAAACGCGCCCATCAAACCCAACTCCCCAGAAGTTAAACTGGAGGGATTCTCCTTTATCAACCTTTAGAGAGGCTGCTGAGCGTTTAAGGAAGGTATTACCGCCTGCTTTAGCATATTTCTCCCTTATGGGGGCGTGATCCCTAAGAGGGATGAGATATGCGTCTCTTAGTTGCGGATAGGACCTGAAAGTAGGTGCCATTGGATCAGTTACTATGAACCAATGTGAATAGATGCCTTCAATACGCATAAGATAATTTTTTTTCGAACTATCTTTCGGATGTTGGTCAAGCGTCTGTTTGGGAAGCCGTTCGAACCATCTATTTTTCCGAGTGCCCTGTGTATTCAAAGCGATATGCTACGCGCTTTTTTCAGTCTTCAGGGCGAAGTTGTAGCCTTAGACGTTGAAACCTCGGGAGTACAAGACTTGGACGCTACCATGGATGATGTTGAGGAAGTCGTCCAGCCAGGAATGAGCTTGAATGCTCAAAAAATGGGAGCCCGACAAAGGCGAAGAGCCCGACGAGGGGCCGAGGCTCAAACAAAAACAACGGGACGACAAGGGCAAAGAACTGCCAATAGCGGCGGGAGGAAGAAGCGTCGAGTCCATGAGAAGCGCCAAGTTGGTCAGAACACCGCTCAACTGGACCAGACGGACCCAATGGACGAATATGAGGATACAGACGAAGAGATGGAAGCGATGGACCAGATGGATCAGACGGCTCAAGAACCTCAGCGCCAGCAGGATGCAATAGAAGAAACTCCCCTTCCTGAAGCAGCAATCCCTAGAATACGGCCTCTAAACCTTGATGACGATGATGATGATGGTAATAATAGTGCCATCATTCAGAAAAGGTCAAACTTTTCTTCATCAAAAGGACTTAGAAATAATGCAGAAAATAACCATAAATCCAGACGGGCCGAATTCCATCCCTATAAAAGGGAAACAAGCTCTACGCAAACTGCTAATAGATCCCGAAGCAACCTTCCTCTTGAACCGCTAGGCACGCCAATCAATAATCCGACAGAGGCACAGATGCAGACTACTAACACAGAGCAAACTACACAAGCTGCAATTAATACGGAAAATACATCGCAGGAAACACGCAGGCCAGCAGTAGAATCTGTTGTCAGCCGAGAAGGGTCTCCAGATATTCCGCAAATAGGGACAAATAGAATAGAGCCGCTTGGGGTTGAAGAAGAGGAGGAGTTATAAGCAGGCCTTCTTCTGCATAAAACACGTTATAATTTCAAGTCTATGTACAGGTACTTAGTTCATGGATACCTCAGGCATTTGATAATAAACCCTATAAATTCTTGATGTGTTATATAATAACATAACATTGCATGTATATGTCTGAGGTGATATTAAGGATGCACGTGCATGTAAATATGTGTGCCCGCGTACAGTGAAGTTGCTTCATCAACTAAATCAAGTCCCCTCATCGACCAAATCATGTCCCTTCATCTACTAAATCAAGTCCCCTCATCCACTAAATCAGACCTTCTCATCTGTTAAACCAAATCTAGCCATCCTCCAAATCCAGCGTTTCATCTACTAATTTAAGGCCTGATGTCCCCTCATCGACGAAAATTAACCCCCCGCATCCGTTAACTTTAGACAGCGCCATCCACTAAATTAAGCCCCATCATCCATTAAATTAAGTCCCTGAGCCACTAAATCTTCTTGCATGTACCGCTGGTGCCATCCGTAAAACTGGACGCCTACAAGTACATGTACGTACATGTATGTATTGAAGGATGAGCTCATAGTTCCATCAATCTTAATTTATCATCAATCCCTCCACTTATAGGTTCGGCTTAGTATAAGTTAGGCAGGTCTAATTGCTGCCATATCCTGCTCAAATATATAATCATTTGAAAGCATGGATTTTTTCGGCAAAAATAGAGTACAGGCTTGTAATGCATGGTTCGCAACTTCCTTGATTCTCGCATTCGTAACCGAAAAGTCCCTTCTATAATAGACATCAGAAGTCAACTGGCATGTGCAGGCGGATATCAGGTACTCACATCATCATTTCTGCCTTGTCGTTATATGCGGTCGCAATAAAAATCGAACCGCTAATGAGGTCTGCCCACCGTTTAGCGGTTCTCACCCGGTTTTGTACTTGCTGGCGTAAAACTTTTGGCGAGAGTGGTTCGGTCTGAGCTTTAACGTAGAGATCAATCAATATACTGGCATTGCCTTGGCCGACGCCTCTGCGTAGCCTTCCTCTTCGTGCGATTATCGATTTAAGTGAGATCAAGATTCGAGTTAGTTGAACATAAGCCAGTCTCGATCTCCAGACGCAGTCTCCACTGTGAAGAATCGCATTATCAACTATTGCAAAAGCAGAGGTGATAATTGAATCGCCGATAGTTACATTTGCAGGTATAAAAGTCTTTCTTGTTAACCAGGACTAAAAGTGGTGAATTTCCTGGCAGTGCATCTCAAATAATGCCAATGCATCTTGTCGTATTATAGATGCGAGTAAATTTAGATCAATATCTAATGCCGTACTATGCATGAACTGGTTCGTGGCACTATCTGTTTGTTGCAACGAACGATCTTCGTACACCGACACCTCCTCGTCTATTTCCATTTCTACAGGCAGCTCTTGGAGGGGCATGTTTTGCAAGTCTGACATTTTTTCTAACTGGTTGCTTGAGATTTTAATGCAGAAATAAAAGGACGCGCTGGTATTTATAGAGATATTTCAGGTCTTGTTTAAAGCACAGCTGTACTTATAACTGTAGGCCTACTTACGGCTGTCTAAATAAGCACCCAGCGTGCGGAGCTTGCAGCCTTAGTACGAATTTTAATCCTTATGCGTAACTTATTAAATACATGCACGCGCAGTTCCCGATATTGGAGGCATTGTATTATGAATTGAGAAAACTACAAAATTTTCATTACTTGGTCAGCAAAAAATGACTTGCCAACAGTAGGAGATGCTTCTCTTTATATGCGTTAATACAACCATTGCTAATAAGACAAGGTGTTACGCGCTATTCCTTCCATTTACAGGGGAGGACCAAGCCAGAATTCAGTCCAGCCATTCTGACTGTGCTCATCAACAACACAAACGAGAGCTTCAAAAGCGCCGAAAAAGCAAATTGACAAGATTTTCCAAACGGCGGAAAACACTTCTTCAGAAAGCACACGAACTTCATAAAGACTGCGATGTTGACGTCTATCTCGTGGTACGAAGTAAATGGAATAATCAGATGTGGCAATATTCCAACGGATACATTCCGCCGCCACCTTCAAGGCTCGTAAGTGCATTCCACATTTACTACAGAAGAGACGACAAACTAAATACATGATGTAAAGAACACTGTATATCCTGTCCCAATTGTTACATGCCCAGCAACAATGGAGGCACAGAAGCAAAAAGCTACTGTAATTCCTCCTCATCTTCTTGGACATTAATTAAATTCGACACTTCCATCGCATTCGGGGTTTTAGGGCTATTGGGAGGAAAAGAAGTGATAGAGGGAGATTTGCAAGAGGTGTTCTGCGAGAGCGTCTGCTAGTCACAAATTAGACATGAAATAAAGATAAGATAATGGTTCCCATACCTCGTTCATCTTAGATTGCTGTAGTTGGTAAATCTCAGCGCACATCCTATGCATATCTTCTCGGATTTGTCGAGACTCCTTGCGGATCTCTGTTTGAGCACGAGTCTGAGCCAAACGGGCTTCATCTCGAATTAAACGAGCCTCGTCTCGGGCAAGACGAGCCTCTTCTCGAGCTAGAAAAGCCTCATGAAGAGTCTGGGGAATCTCGCCACAAAGCTCACATGTCTCGCGGGCCTCATGCTGCGGCTCTTTGGCACGAGTCACAGAGAGTGACTCCAGCTTCAGCGCCAATGGCCGTAGCTGCCCTACGCGGGTGTCCGCACTACCGCGTGAAGAGCCATCCTCAGGGCGAAGACTTGGGAGCTTATTGTTTGAAGAAGAGGACATGATAGTGATAGTGATGTAAAGTAGAGAACATATATGGTTTTTGGATGGATTTAGATGTGCAACATTATCCGGACGAATCAGTCATATTTATACTTCAAATTCAATGGAGACGATAGCTAGATATCCTTCATATCAAGAACAAAACGCACAGCCCGCATAACCATTACAACCTAGGCTCCTGTCCTAATTCTGCTTCACTTATCCTAAACTAGGCCACTAGTGTAAGAAAGACGGTGATGGTGGAGACCAATGTCACTGTATTCGTCAACGATCCGCTTGTGGCAGTTGCGGAACTAGTGATCTTTGGGTCATGAGTGGGTAGAACCGTGCGTATTGGTCTCGGGCGGACTGTCGGCTTTGACGAGAGCAGCGCGATGCCTGAACTGGGACGCCATGAATGTGTTGTTGGTTGAGTTCCTGCAGCAGCAGTGGAATTTTGCGACGCCATGCAAGGGCTCCCTGGAAGTGCAGTGGACCATCGAGAATCTGCCTTGTTTTGGACGTGCCCACTAGAATTATCCACTGTGACAGGAAGACCGGTGTTATCTGCGGCTGAAAATTGTAACGAGCACCTAGCTGTCCAATCGCCCGCTCTATCCGTGCTTCTGGACGTCGCCGTGCGATTGTAGCATGAGACTTGAGCAATACATTGCCTTCAGATATGCAGATTAGCGATGAAGGGTAACCTAAGGAACCTAGATTTTGTTCCCACCAAGCAGGTACGACTTGTCCTGTTTCTACAGTGCCCGAACACTGCAAATCGGCGCTACAGTTAACGAATGGCGCGATAGGTTGTCTCCATCTCATTAGCCGCCAGGGTGCGCAGGACAGTTTAGTGTATGATTGAGGCTCACATCATAGTTACATTAGCTTGGCTGCATGTAGCTTCAAATGCCAAGGCAGGCGACGAGAAGGACAGAAGTTGAGCGCGGAGCGGGTGGAACAGGGCAGCTATGGGTACAATGCGGGAGATTAGACGCATTTTGCGTTGTCGTCGTTGGTAGATAGGCAGTTAAGGTAAATATCTAATTGGTGCTTTATCAGGTCGGGTATGTTCCGGTTTGCGTGGTCCACTGGTGTAAGAATACGAAGGGCTATGGGGTGTTTAAGTACAGGTATGCACTATCTACTGTGTGTGTGCTACTACATGGAGGTATAAACCACATACGTGGACTTATTATAACCGTGTACTTATTATAGCCGTTGAATTTTAATCCTGGGCGTTTTTAGTCCCAGTCTATTGTAGATCACGTTTGCAACATGGACCATCAGATCCAGCTGTTTATTTAAAATACTATTTCACCATCTTCAAGCTGAGTTCAAACGGCAGCGGAAAGACAGATCTCGCAAAACGACACAGATATTAATTTACTTTATCATTTTACCCAAGATGACTACTCCTCAGAACGCCGCCTGTGCACCGTCCCCTGGTAGGGAAGATCGCGTCGATCTGGAATCTATCCTTCATTTCAATTTAACTTCAAGTCCCCCCGCAACAGTACTAGAGCCACCTACTGCCTTAGACATGGAAAACCCTCTGTTTAACAATGATGAGCAATCGGTTTTCGGCGATTATAGCTCTTTCTTTTACCAAAATGACGTATTTGGGCACACTGCGCCCTATGCAAACATGGCAGTAAACGATCAAGATGACACGAGGTGGCGATGCCTATGTGCAATAGAGCGGCTTCAGTGGCTGACATTTATCACAGGCTACTTCAGGGGATGTCAGTGTCAGCCCGGCTTAGTAGCCTCGAGGCCGCCATCGCAGGCGGAAATGCAAAAATTGCGCATCTCGACAATAGAATTATGGAATTGGTAAAGAGGGCCGAAGAAATCGAACTTTCTATCAGTACTCTTAGTCAAACTATGAAGGATTTTTTGGTCGCATTCGTGACCAAGATTTTCGGCAACCAGACGAGCGAAAGGGATGGGGGAGTTTGAGTGCACGTAGTGGGCTTCGTCTTGCTGTTCAAGTACAGGTACCTATATACATACCTATGTATTAATATTAAGCTTCTTCCTTTTGTTCAAAACTCAAATATTTATAAATTATTGAGCTCCCACCATCTTTTCCCATCATCACAGTGCAGCCTCAAAAAAAAATGTCCAAGCATCAGAAAGACCTCCCGCCAATTCCGTTAGAGTCTCCGAAAGGGGCTACTTACATGTACACCAGCCCGCGTCAACATAAGCAGCGGCCATCGCAAACATCAGAACACTACCAAGCTGTACTAAAAGAGCAAAACCGCAGGCTGCAGGAGCAGAAAGAGAAACTCCATCAAACCATAGTTCAGCAAGACGAAAAAATCGCGCATCTCCAAAATAAAATTAAGGAGTATCAACAGTACATCCAAAAACAGAATGATAATTTTATTCACGTAACTCGAACGGTGTGTTCTGCCTTTGAAAGCTACCGTGAGAGGGCCATAGCTATGCCGGCGGAAGACCTTAACCCAAGCCCCATTGACCAAGTCATCGGGGCATACGCCGCGTTCAGTGATAGCGAAGGGGATTTCTTTTAGTGCCACAATGCAACATCCAGCTGGACCACCAGAAGACCTCCAGCCGCCGGCCCCTGCAAGTCATTGTTCAATACTCTCAATATGCTGCGCTAATGGTGACGACTTCATGCTGCCTGCAGAGGGGCGTCAACTCGTCGGCCATTAGAACTCCGCCGCCACCGGCGCATGGATACAGGACCAACACCGGATGTGGGGCGGCCGGCGCAGCCGGAGGTTGTGGAGAGGTGGAAAGCGTTGCTCGCCGAAATGTGGATATGTATGGAGACTGTGTTGGTCGGAATCCCGTAGCTAGTACAAATTGATTGAGAAAATCGTCCCATTTCATGTCGTATATCATGTCTCCGTCATTCATGTGGAGCCTCCGTGTCCGGACAACTCATCAAGCCGGGCGGTTACGTGTTCGCGTTTCAGTCGGAGTGGGTTATTGGATCTTTTGCTCAGCATCTCGAAAACAAGCCAGAGGATTAGAATAAGCCGGAGAAGATGAAAATAAGTCCATGGGGACTAAATACAAATTTTGAAAGTGACTGGGCTTAAGTACTAAAGCAAATACATGTTTGCTATATATAAGTAGCAGTTGGTGCAGGGTATCTTCATTAGTAAATTGACCAAAACATCCACATATCGCTTAACTCTACGTCAGATAATACAAACACTCCTCCAGACAAAAGATTGCTCCTTTGATTTGCCGAGTTGTTGACATTTTTGATACCAGCGTTAAAGGGGTGCGCGTATTTCTCGACTGTCGCGACAGATTTTACAAATGCGTGGCGAGGTTGGACGCCGTGACGGAAGAGGATGGATGGATTTGCGCTTGGCTTCCTACAACACCGCCGCCAGACGCCAAAATTGAGCCGCAAATTATGGATACCGCGGACTTTCCCGGGGTATCTATGACTTTCATTTCCCCCTATCAGGCTACGCTGCCTTGGTTGAGCTTTCGTGCGGATCTCTACCTCGCAGGGATGGCTTGCCATGGGATTGTGCTTCGCCTGGAGGCTAGCCCAAGGCTAGAGTACCTAACGCACTCGGCCACAGGCTCCACACAGCGCCAGCCGGGTATAGCTCCGCAGAGCCGAAACCTTCGAACACCGTCGCCTTTTCAATTGCCGCCTGCTCTTTCACCCCTCCCTAGCAGCAGTGTGGCAGAAATCAACGACCTAGAAGGAACAAGAGGAATAGCCGCCGAAAATCTTACCAACCGAAAAAGGAAGCTAAAAACGGTGGATGGGGATGAGTTGAGAGTCTCACGACGGCGATTGGTTTAATGCTTACATGTACTTTCTCATGATACTTCAGCAATAAATCACTTATAAATTACGTGTTTACGTCCTGCCTATCTCCATGCACATATCTTCTATTCTCTACCGAATTATCTCTCATTTCATATCTCTCATTTCACATTTAGCAGAAGCAATCATGGCATCTTTTCCACAGGGCATTTCTGGCAGACATTGTCAGCCAGCTTCTATGCATGCTAATATGGGCCAACTTATCTCGTGGCAACACCCTCGGGCAAGACAAAGTGTTATCGTGCAAGCTAGCAATGAACCCATCTCACCAAATTCGAATGCCCACCAACATTGCAAACAAAGAGCCGATGTGCTCTACCAGATTATTATAAGGCAAGAGTGTCAGACGCAGCGTCTTGAACAGCAGTTGGCACAATCGGAAGCAAAATGTAGACATCTTACTCATGAGAATCTCTCCCTAAAACACATGGTGGGTTTGTTTGTTTCTCGTACTTTTTTTCGGTCTAACACAAGTCCAGATTTACTCAAATACACCACAGAATGCTAAGCTTCCTCCCATCAAGATGCCACAAAGCGACTCTACATGGTCGCAGGGAAGAGTGCAGCGTGAAGGGTCATTTGGAGGAAGGCGAGAGGATACATGCGCTCAGACTTCAAATAAGCCGGTAGAAGATAACTGGCGTCAGGGACGCCAGTCTTCCGCCGAGGGGGAGCAGGCAGAGAAGGGCAACTAGTCAATTCTGATATGTAACATAGAATTCTAAGAGCTACACCAATACATCAGTCTTCAATTCTGAGTTAGACCTCGTAATAGATATGTCGGTGTTCTCCGGTGTTAACATTAGCTCAGTGGTTAGCGACAGGGTGCTCAGGTGACAAGAGTGCTCTGCGACAGGGTCGAGGAACTGGCGATGTGATCCCAGGCGCTTCTTCGCTGCAAATGCTACAGTGAGATCCTGCTCCACACACCAATCCAGCATTGCCACACTACGTGTCTAAGAGAGTGTGCTAATTCGTTACCGACGGGACGGATCGCCCCTGCCCGAACATGCAGCTAACTCAACGATTCACCAGTTCAGTCCTGTTCATGACTCGTCACGTTATGGTGGTTCCTTATAGGCTATGATTCCTCGTACGCGCGAACGCTAGTGAGTAGAACCTTGACCATTTGTATGCATGTTGGCCCTTAGTATTGCAATGTCACTGAGAGCTTTTCAGACACAGAGCCGGAATGATTTCCTATTGATTGTTTAAATTTTTCTTTAGTTCAGTTGTGGGCCTGAATAATTCCACGTTCTACGTGTACGAGTACGAGCACGCTTGCAAAGGGCGAGTATACCGTGATGCGAACTCACCAATAGGCTGCCTAACCGCTATAGATCCACGTAACATTAGATGGCGCTGGAGCTCCACGGACATGCCACTTCGTGTCGGCACCCATTGAAGCTAACCCACAGCGTCTTCCGCGTTGAAGAAAACACTTGGCATGTGGGCATGTATCCTCAGAGCCCGCATATCTTCGGTCAAAACCGCCGCATTTTGCGAGATTATTCTCTTAGTGCCTGCATGTATCACGCCATTCCATCTAGGGGAGGGGGGTTTCTTTTTACTTTTTTTTTGTGCTGCACCGTGATGAGACCCCCCAAGTCGTGGTGTTTGCCTACCTGCGCTTCCAAAGGCGTGCTGTGTGCTAGCCACTGCTGCTACTAGGTATGTACCTGCCTACTAGATAGGTACCGGACTAGCTAAAATGTATTGAACATACCTGGTTTGCTTGGGTGCCTGTACATTCACTGTGGGTGATGACTCGCAGCTTGCATAATGGATAGAGAGGCACCTGTACATAGGTAATATTTTCGGGGTTAACATGAACACAAGTCCGATTAATACTAAAGAGTGACTATGGATAAACACGTTGGTCCAGCCAGCAACAATCGCAAAGTAAGCTCAACTCCCCTAACAATCTCACTAAATCCGAGTCGGGCCTTCTAGAGGGCCCACGACCACGGCGTTGCATCTTTGAAAAAAAAGCTTGCAGTACCCGACCTCGCCACTGTTTGCATTTCCCATCCATGTTCCATCACGTTCCTTCCCACTGCGCTACGGTAGGCTGCAGACCTCAGCTCATCAGGACCATTTAGATGGACCGCAATCATATTTCCAAGGCGGCGACGAGCAGACATGGGCAATTCTCGCCCAGAGCCCGCAAATGTGACGTTGGATTCCCGATGAAAGCGCTCTGTCAAGCTCAAACAACCAAGAATGCTCCCATCATTCTCCAGCCATGAGAGATTTTGGATGTTTTCTTCCCTCTTATCAAGCCAGTCATTTAGAATGGAATAGCAGTATTTTGGTATATATTTGCGATACATATTGCCGTAAACACCCAAATATGCGTCGTCGTCAGTTAGAGTTCGAATTACAGCGCCAGAGCCTTTACCGTCTATAAGTTCGAAGCCTCTTGTCTTGTATTTCCGTATCGCCTTCACGATTGAGGAGTTATTCTTCAAATGTCTCCAAACTGTTGCTTTCTTCGTGCTGGTTTGGTTATAGTATAGGTGGTCTGCGCACCAGCCTCCGATAAAACACTGAACATGGCTGGCGTAAAAATCTCCAATGAAAGACATGCAGCTTTTTATTTCGTTGTAGCGAGAGCAAATTATAAGTTGCACTTTTTCAAATCCTCTCGAAGTGGCGATTGTACCGTTAAGAATACTGAAAGGCCTCCCAAAAAGATCATGGTACGGAGTTTTATCGTCTTCGCAAGGCAACACTCGTAGAACCGGGACGAAATGAATATTTTTCTCGCTGTCCAATATCATTTCGAACGTACTGACATCCTTGAAATCAAGTTCCGTTTCCATTTGTCTGCTGTATGCTCGGGCAATCTCGTAGAGCTCATTTCCAAGAACACGAGAAGCTGTCCCTTCTCCTAGACCAGTGACCCATGTGACCAAGGTTTCCAACATCATGCGGGTAATGGTAGCTTTGCCATGGCTGGATAAATTCGAAGCAATGTTGCTTGCATCCGTATTCCAACTGACACCGCAGATATGAAGAGCATTCACCATGTCAACCACCGACTCTTCGTACGCCGGAACGTAAAGTCCCAATCTGATTCAGGGCCAATCGATCTAGGGAAGAAATATTCCAGAGCCCTAGAGCCACTTAAGATACATCCTGAATCGAACATGGCTGCCATCAGCGTGATTGGATAGTCGAACGTCTGTTGAAAATATGCCACCGGGTCGACACGTTGATCAAGGCAGTCGTTCAGGATCTTGCTATGAGCAAAGTTGTTTCTCAGGCTTAAGGCGTCGGTGACGCTGAGCTTTTTCATAATATCCGCTACAGTGGCAGTCATGGTGATTCTTTCTTTTAATTGCGATGTGTGAGTTGAATTGGATGAATGTTTCTGATGTGTGAAAAAGAAATTAATGCCATAGGAAATATCCTGTCTCTTATATCTGGAAATTTTTGACTCTCCTATTATAGTGGGATTTAAAATAAAACGGCAAGAGGACGGACGACCTTCACCCGGCGGTTACTGGTAGCATGGGGGGAAAATTGCCTTAATCCAGTGCAACGATACGGGGACTAAAATAAGCCATGGATGTTGTAGGGGCGGTTTTTGCCAGTAACTCGTGTGTCTGCAGCAGCGCTACTGGTAACTTAGGGAGCCTGACGGACCCATGCCAATGCGCGCTGGATGGCCTTACTGGTAACGCCAGCCACTCGATACTGGTATTAAAATTAAGACCCAAACGAAATACTGGTACTAAATACCTCACACTACCGGTATACTATAGGTACTGGTATTAAACGGCGTAAAGATACTGGTACGATTGGGTTACTGGTACTAAATTTAATCACAGTACTGGTATACCACGCCTACCAGTACTTAATCAAATAAATTACTGGTACCTGCTCTACCTGAGTACTGGTAAATCACGTCTACACAAGTCGCATTACTGGTACTTAACTTAGCCCTTAATGTTAATACCAGTACTCGGTGCAGTAAACTCGGCGTGGCCCTTTCGGTGTTCTTTCGAGTTACTGGTATTCGGCATGGTTAGTTCAAGTTTACCAGTACTCCTCCCTGGACAAGTTGAGGGACATTCGCTCTGCTATTGCAGCTACCAGTAGACCGGACTCTTTTTTGGCGCATGCATTTGTTATGGATGCGAAATTACCAGTACATGTAACTTCTGAACTTGAGCTTTGCTATTGATCTTTGGTGTGCCCCTCCCCTATTTCTACGCATTTCAAAACAGTGGAAGGGGTTTTTTTTTTAGACTACTAGTATCACAGGGCACCCACGAATGCTATACACACCGCCTGCTGTCCATAGAATCACATCTACCGCCCACCAAATGCCCATGCCGCCCAAAGTCAAAAGCTTTGCATACCCTAGATATGTGTGACCAGCATAGAATTGATCCAATCCCCAGGGGCCGCAATACACTGCCAGACGAATTGCCGTGCGCTCTTGGCTGTGACAATGCATATTCGAATTTTCGAAATTCCATGCTAGGCGCTGCTGGCTTTCTGAACAATATGGCAATTAGCATGCACTTTAAGGTTGTTAGCCGGTAGTAAGCTCACTGTAGTGCAAATAAGTTATTGTAACGCAGAGCCAAATTGAGAATAAATAGCATAGGATCAACGGGCGTAGATATTTGCACCGCATCACTGCTCTACTGATTGCATAAAGATTCGCGGCGGTTGTCGAGAAATCCATTTGATTAGATTCTTTGCTTAATGGCGTCCAAATGGTCGATTCCCTCATATATGTAGGAGCCACCGCCGTATTTAATAGGGAGTACTAGTTTAGATACCTACATACAGTAAGGAGGGGTTGGGGCGAGGACGAATACTAGACTCTCCAGCACTTAGGACCTACATATATAAGAAGCTTCACCCGCTTCATAATAAAACCAATTAAGCAACAAAAAAAATACTCCCAATAATATCTGCCCACAATTATCGATTACTTAACCAAAGACTTTCATCTCCTCAGCGATGGCTCTCAGGAACATTAACGTTATCATTTATGTAGCATTGTTTGTCTTTTGTACAGTTGAGCTAAGCCTTTTGATATATATATCCTTTTCATCATCAATTTGTAAGTCTTATGAGAAATTAAGTATTGTTACTCATTCTAATTCTTTTACAGGGTTTTTTTGGTTCGGAAATCTCGGGAGAATAATAGCACCATTAACGATCCTTAATTCAGTGTGGAATTTGCTGGTTATTGCATATTTAGCAATTACATTACTTTATCTTACGCGCTTCCACAATGCTCTGACTGCGTTCGTCTTAAGCGTCATTACTACGGCAATCTGGTTGGCAATCTTCATTGGCATAGTTTACGGTGGCTTTAATAGCTGCTCTGGAAGGGAATGGAACACATACTGTCAGTGTACAACAACGGCAGAAGCGTTCATATGCATCATCTTGGCCATTTCTATGGTACTGACTGTGCTCAAGGGCTTGTCTATTTTCAGACGCCCTATACGTGCCATACCACTGCCTTGATAATGTGTCAGCGCCAGGGGAAGAGTATGATGGGATTGTCAAAAGAACGTTCAATTCCAATTTCTCTAGCGACAGCTGCTTGCTATTGCACATTTTGTCGTTTACTCATTTGTCGCTCACTTCGTCGTCTTTTGTCCCCTTCCTCACGTTGCATATTCTTTTGTCGGTTATTCATTTGTCGTTCACTTTGTCGTCTTTTGCCCCCTTCCTCAAAATCTTTCAGTATTTTCTGTTTCCTTGGAGGGACGTCACGTATAACGCCATCAGTCCAAGCTCTTCTTAATATACTTATAACCTCATGTCTTAATTCTTCTGAACCGGTGAATGATCCGTCGTCATAGGTTGCAGGTAGGCCCATCATTCGACTCTGCGCATGCTTGATCACCATTAGTCCGCAACTGTCGCCATCTTTTTGCAGCATTGCTTCCTAGCATTGGTTAACATCATTCATAAATCTAACAGATGCTCCTTACTTTTTCTTTGAATTCTAAATGAGAGAAAACTGTTTCTTTCTCACAAGCTTCCTAAGCACAAATTAGTTATAACGCGAATGTGGTGTTTTTGGACGCTTTCTACTATACCTTAACATCTTTGTAACTTCCCTCTAGAGAATTATAATGATATATGAAACCTTCTGTATCATTTATCTCAAGAAGGGTAAAATGGTTGTTATTCAGTAACAGTGGAAAGAAGCAGACAAGTTTTGAGGTACCCATTTCTGTACGCCATTTCGATACTTGAGCGGCAGCGCATTCGAAAGGACGTCTTAGTGGTATATGGGTTTCTGGCGTTTGGTGGATGGGAATTGACTTCCAAACGCGCACGAAATCCAGCTTGCTGGATAAATGTAAACAAGCAACGATAATACCGTCACTGAGCCAAGTATCTGGTTTTAGACTAAGAAGTGATTCTTTGTCAAAAGTGTGCCCCGTTTCTCGAATAACCAGACGATTGCCAGTGCTTGATCGTTTAACTTCGTCGTAGAGCTCCTTCGGTTTATGATCGGCAGCAAGATAGTTATTACAACGCAGATACTTGTCGAACTGTTGTTTGTTGGTTCTCTTCTCCTTGAAAAGGTTGAACATCTGTTCTTCAAGGCCCTTAAATATAACCATTTTATCTGGATCTGCTGGCAGCTCTGTAATCAGCAGATCCAGCTCTTTATTTGGAGTTTTTGCAAGGTCCCTGCTTTATAATTAGTCATATTCCGTGAGCTTGCCAAATATCGCATGCGTACCATGGACCAAAGAACAATATACCGAATCCAAATGCCCGCACCAGTCGATTCCACTTTCTTCCACGCGTCAAGTATGTGCCAATATTCCTTCTTAATTGAATCCGACGGCTTTTTGGAGGATCTCCAGCTAGTTTAAGGCGAATTAGTTCGCTTGTGACCGACGTAGATGCTTCTATTAACGCTGCTTTCGGCGACGTCTTTTTCGATGTTTGCTTTTTCGATGTTTGCTTCAATGTTTCCGTTGATTGAAGCCGTTCGACTGTCAGGTTCACTTTTGACTCATGCCATTTCGTGAATCTCATTGCCGTTATTGCGTATTTGGTGTTTGCCCAGTCTGCATTGTCCTGTGCCGATTCTATCTCTGAGAGAAGCTCTAAGCCAGATGTCCACCCTTCTTCATTCTCGACATCTTGAAACAAGTCAATGACTTTTACTTCAGTTTTATCTGGGGCTCTGAGGGAAGAAAACTTTTCAACTTTCTGACGAGCCTCCTGGGTAAATTCATTGAGAGACTGATTTAACATCTGGTTTGTACCTTCTGAATCCTCTGTCGCATCTTCTGTAACAGCATTGTTGGATGAAAATGATGTACTCGGAGAGGAAGGTTCTGAATCTTCGCTCGCAGGCGTCCCAGAAACCACAATGACTTCTTCAACGTTCTTATTCCTTTTTGGCATCGTGGTGTTGAGTGACGCAATAGGAGTTCTTTTCCTCTTCCTCAAAGAAATGGTGTAGGTTGGCGTTAGAGATTTGGTAGTTGGAGGCTGATTCTCCATGACAGTGTCTTGATCTCCCTGTACATGGAATTTGGCTGATGTCGTGTCCCCCCCCAGCCGCTCGTCATTCGTCGTGCCTTCGGGGAATTCAGTGAGCTGTAGATTGCTCATCTTATGGCTGGTAGATGGGCCTTCATTTCTTTGGTACACGTCTTTGCAGGTGTTGTAAATGATGCCAACGAAAGTCATCAAAAACATCTTGTTGGCGGGTGGTTCACGGAGTAGGGTCACCCTGAGATCCTCTAACAACAAAGGTATCACGCCAGGAGGCATCTTCATAATGCTGTAAACCAATTCGATGAGCTTTGTTGAGATTTGGTTGTATTCTAGAGCGCCTTTAGCGTCTTGCCCACTGCTATTTCCGGAGGTTGGCAGATAACTCTCGTCATAATTTGGGGGTGGTTCATATTTTTCCGGCAGACAAGATCCTACGTCCGCAAAGGAGGACTGGAGACTGCTGTCCAATTGAATCGGGAACATAGACATGGTGAGAAAAGAGATGTTGTACGTATAGGGAGTTACGAAGAGAAGAGAATCAGCTGCCTCTCTTAGGGGAAGAACGCGTTCTTATACTTCTTGGATGCCTCTTCTGGTCTAAGCTCCCTCCCACAGCCTAGGGTGTTAAATGTACCATGCATTAGTCACACTCATTTGGCACTCTGGAAGGACATCTTGTACAATTGCACATGATATGGGCGCTACCATTCCAGTTTAGCGTACCTACTGGCGGTGACTTCCTAGGAAGTCGCGTTGTTTACCTCCTCGGCGCTTGGTCCCTCCCCCTCCCCCTTTGTCCCACCTGATAGAGTGCCTTCTCTTTTGCATAACGGAATACCATTGGCTTTGATTACGCGCCACTCCAATCACACCTACCGAAGAAGTCCAGTCACATAACTGCAGATGCAGTCTTGAGTCATGCTGTTCCACCACGGGCTCTTAGCTATGCTTGGCTACTATGACAGCTCTGACTTCCTAGGAAGTCGTGTTATCTAGTCAAGCTGTGGGTTGACTTGATCCCATGTCATTAAGTTGATCTTACCCTCTAGAGTCTTACCAACGTGTACCAGGGAGAATTGGACACAGGATCAACATTCAGCAGATAGTAATCATCTGCATGTCAATTAGATTGTCCAGAAACAAAACCATCATGTCATATAAACAGCCAAAGTTCCATCTACCGCGTGAAACTACCGTGATGTAAATAAATCAGTTGGTCAGCAGACTCGTTTGACCAACACATTAATGGCATCATTTCTATTGGTGATAGATGAAGCTCGACAAGGCCCGAGGCGTCTCATCTATAGCCCCCGTAGGCTGAATCTTTAGCTGGCCGCAGTTTGGGACGCCTTCGTCATGTAGTAAAAAGTAGACTTGCGCACTCTGTGTCTCAAAATAGCATAAGATAGAGTCTAGACCAATATACACGTCATCTAGTAGCCGAGGGCTAGCCATAAGGGAAGAAGAGGAAGAGGGGGAGGGGAAGCCGAGGGGGACGGAGGGAAGCGGAGGCTGAGTAAGGTGTTTTTGAACTATATAAGACATTGTCTCGTCTATTAAAGCTGACAATTCTACTTCATCTTTTATTATCACATCGAATCTACCAACTCTCCTTCACCACTTATACATTTATCCCATACCATGTACTCTTTTTTTAGAGAGCCTAAAACGGATACGATACTTTATCTTCAAGGACCTCCGTACTCATGGCCAGAAGACGGAGAGAGAGACAGAGAGAGAGAGAGGAAAGAAGAAACAGAAAGAATACTCAGAGAACTTAAGTTATGCAGAAAACTACGCAGAGAACTTAAATTAATCAAGTATGGCTTTTACCTTGAATCAGGATTATGAAGAAGCACTAACACTCTGTATTCCCTTCCAGAAAACGTTAAGAAAGATATATGTGTTTCTGAAGAAGATGATCCCGAAGCAGTATTAGATGGTAAGTTTAACATGCGATTGAAAGCTCAGTGTGAGATTTACAGTTGTTTCTTTAGGCACCCGAAAAGAGTGGGAATTATCGAGAGCTAAGCGTGATTGTATCCGCGATCAACGTGCTTTTGAAACCAACACCGAAGCATCGCTCAAAAAAGAGGAACTTGCTGATGAAAAAGTCACCATACATACAACGCTCGTTTCTTTCAAGGGAGGTGAAGACGAAGGCAGTGGGATTAATGGAGATCCGAAGGCAATTGAACCACTACCAGAATGTAAGCTTCTCTGTGCGCAGTTAGGAGAGATGGATACTTACATTTACCATAGATAAAGGGGATAAAGATAATAATGAAGAGCTCTGTGTTAAAAAAGAGAATGAGGGTACAGAGACAGTACTACAGAAGACAGAAGAAGAAGACAATGTGCATGGCTATGATACCGAGGCAACTGAAGCAGTATCGGAATCCACCCAAGATAAGTTGATTGAGTATACGAGTTACAAGCTTGGAAAAAAACGAAAGAGAAGCCTGGATGATGTTTCTGGGAGGGAGAGCAAGATATCTTTCATACTTTCAGACACGAGATCTCATCACCCTGTAATGGTGTACAGGGGGGGGAGAAAGGAAGAGGTAGCAAATCCAGTGACTCTGTAGGGTGTTCTTTTGTCATCAAATCTCACGTTAAAGAGCCCTTCAAATCTCACCCAATCCTTGTTTTAACACATTTACATATGAAATATCTCAAAAAGAGACAGTATCAACTTCAAATTTTATTCAATAAAGGTAAGCCTTTAGATTAATATCATATAGAAGTTTTCACCTCTAATGCACTACTCAAGCTGGAGAAAATAACATCACCGAAGAGTTCTGCGGAGAGGACAGTAAGGAACTCCCTCTGTAAGGAGACGGAAGATTATGTACAACCCCAATGGAGGGTTAGAAGTCCTCCGTGCGGAGATGGAAGAGTTCTGGGAAAAGAATAGATTCCCACCTGGATTACCTGGTGGAATAATGGAGAAAGATGGAGGATCTCAGTTACGTGAGGATTGGTCGAAAACTTTTTTTCGACTTCGTCCTCGAGTCGGGATGATTCTAGACTGAGTTTGCCGAAGCTTCGGGGAGCAAAGGGAATAGAATAATTCGATTTATTTATAAATGTGACAGACCAATTACTTGAACTCATCTCGTGATCCTGCAGCTACACGCTCTTCCCAAAATGTAATGTCACTGGAGGACCAAATTTTCTTGTCATTTTTTGGCTACTCTCCCAGACCGTAGATTTTCGTACGCTGTAGGTTCTATAATGGAGTCCTAGCGATAACGGAGGGTTCACCACTTTCTTTATGTACGATATCGTGAGTCTGAGACACCCAAGCAATTAACCATGCAAAGTCACAAACATAAAATGTCGCATGCTTTAAAGCAATCGCTTCTAGTGAGTGTCGTGCATCAACATCTCCATCAATAATGGATTAATGTATCTAATACTAGGGTATCCTTCTCAGTTGGTCTCTCTCAAAACCATCAAATTCTCCGCGCCTCGACTGTTTTCTGTCTTAATCCATTTTTCTCGAGCTTGAATAACCCATATTAACATTTGCTCCAAAAGTCCCCATGACATAATAAAAATACATGCAATGCAATATGCAACATTCCCTGTTTCTTCACGAGTCTGAAAGTACGAAAGCCATTGAATAAAGCGAACGAGAAAAACGACTTGAGCGGCTATTGCGCAAGGGAGGCCAACACTTGAGAATTGTTTCTCTGTTAAGAATGTGGACCATTTGGATTGGGGAACCAAGGCCCTCAGAAAAGAATAACCATAGGATAAAGCCGAGAGTAAAAAGAAGAAAAAGGCCGCCGTGCCGTATCTTTTGTCCCCTCCTCGACTCCGATAGCCAAATTCATGAAATATATCCCACAGCCAAATATCGAGGGTGATGTATCCAGCCGCGCAAAATGCATAGTAAGACACTATGAGTGAGTGGAGTATAGCATCCATAGTCTCATCCATAGCCCTCATATTTAAGCAACGGAGTGTTTGATTGGGGACGTTAGGTTGCAGTGTTAGACCGAAGCGTCAGATAGAGATGCAAATAAAGTGCATGTAGTGAGCGAGAGCGAATAGGCCAGCCACAAAGAAAGAGGACAGCAGTTGTGGCAAAAGCGTATTGACTGCTGCTAGCCAAACATCAAGAAGAGGTCAGGAGTAGAGAAGTTGGGTGAAAGCAGGTGAAGGGCAAAGATCTCATGAGAGGTATTTATATTCGCTATTATCGTCGAGAAACGCACGCGCCCCAATACTATTAAGTGTTTTCATCAGATGCCCTCTTACAGGACTGAGAGTGTTTATCGACCCACTTTTATTAGTTAAAGTTCACTGGAGCCTTAAAGACGAAGGAATTAGTACGAGCTCGGGAAAAGCCATTGTTTATTAAACTTGTCTTAGTTGGCTGCTGAGATTCTAAGGGTGAACAAAGGCGATTAACTAAGAACAGAAGAAACATATGTAAGCTTAGTCAGAACAGATATAGTAAACTAGGGTCAAGCATGTAGGGTCTTAAAATCATGGACTTTACAACTGCAACTTAGATAGCTTCATTCACAAAGACATATATCAATCCCCAGTCAGCGACCAGAGTTCTATCTAATGCTCATATATCTTTCTCAAGAAACGTATTTGCCGAGATATTTGCCATCCAAGTCTGCTGTCGCTTCAAATTAAGGATAAACCAGTGTCAGTTCAGGATTCTCACGTGCAGTGAATAATTAAGAGGCGAAAATTCGGCGATGTGGAAGAGCAGAGTTAATTTTTTCAACTATTTGGAGATACTTGAAAACGAAAAATATAATTTGTCATCTCTCAATTAACTTTATTCTGGCTGGGTATGAAGGAAGCTTTAGTATGTCGAAGGGTGTAGGGACCCTCTTTCGATGACGTTTCCTCCGTTGATGAGATTTGAAATCTTCACTGATATTATCAAGACATCGAGGGCAATTTATTTCTGGACATTTCACTCTAGTAAGATCATTAGTATATATTCATTACATCTTCAGGAGTAAGTACCTTTCTTTCTCTTCTTGTAGTGAATCAGTATATTTGCTGTCTATTCCGTGGAGATTGCTAAATATAATTGCAAAAGATAATAAACTCCGAAGTTCGCAGCCGTCGAGTGAGAAATCTTTCCTTTGGAGAAAAAAACTCGTAAGTACGCGAAAGTATGTGACTTCGCTATGCAAAGATATTAGGAAACTTCCATTAAATAGCACAGGTAAGCCCACCTTGTGAAGAAAAACTTTCTAGTACAGTCAGAGAGACACCATGCAGCAGTTTTAACTAATTCAACCAGATAATATCTGTACATTTCAAAATCAGCTAGTGTGAGGTTGTCTCTAGGAGATATAAAATGAAGACATGATTCAATTGTTCGAAGACGTTCCAAAATATGCAAAAAATAAACTCCAGTCTCGCTTCGGCGCTTGTTGTCATCAGGGATTAAAACCAAGCTAGCCGCGCTTTGTTTCAAAACTATTGGTATAGCGGCAGACATGGTAGTCTGATAATTGCCTGGGAGGGTGTTAAAGAAGATGATAAAAGACCAGCAATTGAGTAGAAGCATGGATTGCCAAACCTGAGAAGAGCAAGGAGAGGGCTACGTCCTATATAGGTGGTATTCTACATTCGTGGAGCCTGAGAGCTACATCTCATAGCTCTCCTATCTAGTAAGAAGGATGAGAGATATTGTTCGTTCGTAAAACCCCGGCCTCTCTTCTGCCGGTGTGCTAGCCGCGCACCTAATTTCGTCCGTCGATTCCACCACCACTTTCGGTTTACTGAGAAGTAGAAGCTCAAGTTTAATCATTCTCAACATACAATTGGCAGTATGTGTCTATGTGTCCCGATTTGGGAGAAGATGTCTGCGATTCAAGAGAAGATTGTAGCGTGAATTATGACTTCTATGCAGCACTTTGAAAGAAGCTACTGTTGTCGTTATGAAGAAGGGTGAGAAAAGTATCTTACTTTATAGTTGAAAACATCGCTGTTTATTGGTGGCCTCCATTTTGCATATACATGAGATACTTAATCTGCTACAAATAAAGTATTCTACCTGGTAGCTACTGTCTGAAGTTCTGAGTGTGATCAATCGACGGAAGGCACTTAAGTGAGTATGATCAACAGGCTAATACGAGAAATATAATGAAATAGACTCTTGTAGATGAGTAAGCTGGGCTAGCCCCAGCCTAGCTACTACCTAGCTACACGTACAGACATGTATCGATCAACGACGAGGTTGGCCAAATCCCCCCCAACCAAAGTACGTAACAGCAAAGGAAAAAGCTAAGCAGAAAAACACAAAAAACGCAACTTTTGAGGCCCGTCTCAGACGTATCGTACGTATCTGAGGGTGTTCCTTGAGCGTAGGCGTAGGCTTAGAGAAGCAATTATCCATCATAATGTCATTCAGCTCTCCCTTCCGTTTCTTCTCATAATTGGTAGACCAGTCGATTAACCCTTTGTGTGAGCACGCTATTCCAATCATTCGAACGGCAAAAGTACACATTGCAATAGAAAATGCGTAAACCTGTAAGCTGCTCGCCATCCCTGACAATGGGTTGGACCTTTTTGCAGGTATATCATTATTCGTGACAATTGTCATAAACGCCCGATGGTAAGCCTGCTGCCAATAATGATGTTTCATAAAATTAGGCAACAGTTTGCTTAAGTCCTTGATGCATTTCGAATAGGAATAATAATAGGCGGAGGCTTGTAGATCGTCAGAAAAATGCTTTGGTCCGTTGTGAAGAAACGTCATAAGATCCTCCCAGTTGCAATCGATATTGGAGTCCTTTTCGAACTTGAGTAAAGCCTCTGTGAGCTTTTCATGTTCATAACTGATGTGGAAATCGCCTTTCAAAATGTCGTCTAAAGAACGCTTTAAACCTTCCAAAGCTTTAAGGTTAGGAGTCTTCTGCAAGCGCTCAAGCGCATCGTAGAATATAACGGGGCAGCAACGATCACGCAAGTTCGTCGTCATTTTGACTCTAGCGTTGGTAAGAAGGGAGCTGCTGCTGTATGATTGTTGTGCTTTGCAGATTGTGATATACAAGAAGGGTGGGGGAAAGCACCCTATTTATAGTCAAAACAACTTGGTTGTTGCGGTCTAATGTTGGTATTGAGCTACATTTGCACTTGTTAGATAGTGCTAATGCAACCCTACTTTGAAACCCGTTAGTATACCATCTGCTGCTTTGTGACGCACTTCATTCATTGGTCAATTTTATCTCCAGGATGTTATGTACGGCAGGCCACCTATAACTGGAATTCTATATGTAAGCCTGCGGGCTTCATCAATCTCCTCCAAGGCAACCACTACAATTGGGACCGAAAGAAATACCCGCTTTTATTAACATGAACTCGTGATTCTCTGCAATTAAGTTTTAGTGTACCAGAACATATGGAATAGTATTCTCTATTTAGATTTCTGTAGATACCGATAATCTAGGACTATATAAGTTCGACACACATTACGCAATCATTATTCAGGAGGCCATCGTAAACCACGTGCTGTAAAGCCCTTATCAAGCATTTCATAAAAGCGAAACTCATCCTTAACGCGGATAAGGAATTTATCTTGTTTATACCAAGTCTAATACTAATTAGTTAGTTTTTTTTTGTTGAAAAAAAGAAAGAAAAAAAAAAGTTCACGGCTGCAGAGAAGGAAAGAAAAGAGACTTACATATCTGGCGACTACTAAAGTTGTCTCGGTTTGCGGTGACGGTTTCAAAATCAGGTACGGTTGCAATAGTCGTCTAATGAAGGACTTCACGGCATGTTTGAGGGGATCAGGCTGCTGGGGAGTAAAACGCTGGATTTGGTGATATCTGTCGCAATAAAAAAGCACACGACTAACGCCTTCTTTGACTGGCAAAGCGCCCATTATTGATACGATGTGTGGCCTTTTTCGTTGTTGTTGCAGTTATGGCGTAGAAAATAATGGATGGGAGAAGTTGATATTTCGTGCAATAGGGGCAGGCAGCCTATTTATGATCTAACAAGTTGGTTGCTTCCCCTCCCCCGGCGATCATAAAGCCAAAAGATTTTAGATGATAGAAGAGGAAGCTGCCTATTTACAATTCGTTGGTAGTTTTAAAAGCGTTGAAGTAAAGATGTAGCTTGCATATACTCATTTACATATTTCCACTATGAAAACTGTAACTTTACAAGCCCTTTGACAGCTAATGCTTTGGCTTGTAGTTCAGCTGCTTTCACTCGTAAATTAACATTGTCATGAAGCATTTGAGATATCAGTCGCCCAATCCCATCATCTGCTTGTTTTAGCTGTTTTCTATACTCAGCGACTAATCTTATCCAAGATTCCATCTGTGCAAGGTCGGGGCCTTTTTGATGCACCATTCCAATGTGCCATCCATCAGTTTTTTCCGGGTGACATTTCCCAAGTACGTAGAGCATTGTAACACCTAGCGCCCACATATCTCCTGGAAAACCACGGCGACGTTTTCTCACCTCTACATTCGGATATTCTGGAGGAAGATACCAAGGTGTTCCACCCGCTCGTATAGTACTACTCACATCGTATGCCATTCCAAAATCAATCAGCACGGCACCTCGAATTGTAGAATATGTAATGTTTGCCGGTTTAATGTCATGATGGACAATTCTTTTCTTTGTTAGGTAAACGAGTACGGAGACCATATCCAGAAAAATTCTCTTAGTACTCAACACATCAAACGGCGGCTGAATCTGATTCTCATCACCGAGTGATAGAGGGAGATACTCTTGGTATATAGAACATAGACGGCCATCATAATCTATAAGCTTAACAATATTTGGCTGTGAGGATGTTAGATAAAGTAAAGAAGTAGAGGAAGAAGGGAGAGTGCTCACATGGTTCAGCATCTCTAATATTTTTCTCTCTTGTTTCCACAACATTGCATTTATAGAAACTCTCGAGGGATCACTGCGGAGGACTTTTGCAGCTATTATTTTACCAGGCAATGTCGAAAGCTCACAAGAAAAAACACGTGTTGTTTTATTTGTGAAAATTGTATGCTTTTTTTGTAAATGATATGTTTCTCCCTCGGTTTGAGATTTGATAACGGCTGTGTGTCCATCTTGAAGATCCATAATTGTAGCCGTGGCCTTACCGACGATCTTCCAAGTAATATTGCTTGCGGCGTGAGTGGCGACATATGTCCCTAGTCCTTCATTCTTTTGTCGTTTTGTTGACCTGGCATAGTCGGCAGCTTCTCGCTTCAATGACATATTGTTCGTATCGCGGATAGAGATTGTGAAATGGCGTTTGAGTAGCAAAATGTCAATACTGTGGCGGTCAATGTCACCCTCTACTAAAATCCTCCAGACACCGGGTTGTATCGTTTGACGTTTCCAGGGTAAAAGATGTATTTTAGTGTTGGGTTTAGCGATAAAATACTTGTGTTTGCTGGAGACGGTTATTTCCAAAACACAATCATCGCTCTGAGGGTTATAAATGATGTGAAGTTGATCTGGAATGAAACGCGAAGACCATGGAAGAGAAAAGGTATATTTAACATCCTCTTTGCTTTGGATAACGCCAAAAAGATCTTTGCTAACCAGCCTCTTCTTGAGGGGAATAACATGATCTCCTCGCGGATATTGGCCGACAGCACGAGGATATGCGATAACTAGCCGGGCACTTGATTCCAAAAGCGATGCTTCGGCAAGAGCTAAAGCTAGCTTCTGGACCTCGCTTTCCGCTGGTGCTTCAGTCATTGTTTCCAAGATTAGGGCTTCTTTCTTTGCTTTCAGTTCCTTCTTTGCTTCTAGCTTTTTCTTTATTTTCGACATTTCTTTCAAAGCTTTAGTGACGTGTGAGTTGATCTGGATTATAGAGTTATTGGAATCGGCTGCGTGAGCCCCCGGTATTTCGCCCGCTAGCCGTCTCTGAATTTGCAACATTTCTTTCAAAGCTGTCTCCACGTGTGACTCGATCTGGGTTTCAGAACCATGAGCCAGTGTCTTGACCGATTCTTCAAGAGTGGCAAATTCCTGTGCCTTAGCATCGCGTAGCTCAATCTGAGTTTCAGTACCATGAGCCAGTGTCTTGACCGATTCTTCAAGAGTGGCAAATTCCTGTGCCTTAGCATCGCGTAGCTCAATCTGAGTTTCAGTACCATGAGCCAGTGTCTTGACCGATTCTTCAAGAGTTGCGAATTCCTGTGCTCCAACATCGCGTAGCTCAACCTGGGCCCCAGATTTTCGGTAATTGACTTCCTGTACCGGCTTTTTAGTCGCAGCCTGATAGACTTCGATTTCCTTTTTCATTTCCAGCGCCTTCTTTGCTTCCTGCTCTTGAGCCCTCTCTAGCGCTGCATCTAAAGCTTCAATCAATTGATCCATTGTTTAGCTATGCGCAATTCGATTTCTGAGGAATGAGGCAGTAATAAATCCGTAATGTAGACACAATGACGCAGAGAATATGATACGTTATTGTTGTCGCTTTTACTAGGCCGAGAGGGAAACTATGATAGAAATAGTGATGAACTTTCGTCGTGTCGTGAGTTTATAAATGGTGTAGTAAGGGAAATGTACATAATAAGGGGCTATCGTTGCTCTTGCTAGGTCGCGCTGCTGCCTTATATAACTGCAGCTGTTGTATTAGAGGCCAATCCTTGCATTAACACCCCCCACTGGCGCGTTTACCACATCGGCTGACATACATTTAGACTAAGACAAAATAATGCAGGGACTGCAGACAGAGACTATTCCCAATAAATCGTGTATTAAAAAACTGCATCTTCGTACTTTCCTAGCAACATAGTGCCGCAACAGTTCGTTGTGACAAAAGCAAGACAATGAAATACATTCTATGACCGATACACCGTACCAGAACGAAATAATAATAAAATACAAAGCACCTAAGGAATCTCAGTATAACCTTGCTTTGCTATCCCTCAAAATCCTCTTTATTCTTAAAGAGCCAGAGCAGGTAAAGATCACAATCCCCGTTTATATAAAGACTTAGTTGCTTCCGTGATAAATGCAGTTTTTTCCCGAGAACTAACTCATGAGATTTCTTCCTTTTCTCATCATAAATCTTGCAACCGTCACATTCTGATAATTGTATTAAATCGCCAGCATAGTGGAGATTTATCTTCGACCGTGTTGATTTTATTTTTATAATTGAAATGTTATAATACTATAAAGTGTTAGATATAATTCATAATCCAGTAGCTCTTAATTTCTCTGGTAGTATGCTAGGTGCCACTTACCATTCGTATTAAAGGTTTAACAAAGCCTATCAATGCAACATCCTGGCATTCCAGAATCTGAACCCCCTTTTCCTTTATATATATCAGTTGCTTCCATTGTAGATTCGGTTCTTCTACATTGCGGGATATATTTTCAAAAACAGAAGTATGTACATCGTCGAGGTCTTGTACTGAAATCTGTTCCTCATTCGCGTTATCCATAGTCGATGGTCGGCTATTCGGGGTGTTAACGTTTGGCAGTAGGTATGTTGCAGAATGTATCTGCGGAAGGTATTTTGCGGAAGGTATGCTGTAGAAGAGATGCTGCAGAAGGTGTGTTATCGAGAGTGTATCGCAGGAAGACATTGGAAGTAGTTATATTTTTTTATGACCAGGTGGAGGGCTGATGCCTGATGTCACAGAAGGTCACCTGACTTCTCCCAACTGAGTGGGGCACAAAAAACGCTAACCTTTGAGCCGCAAGAGCCTACTCACTAATACCTAGGGAAAAGAGCACCTAGCCTGAATTGTTTATTAAATTTAGTTCCCATGTTTTAAACTCAAACGTATACAACCTGCGCTTTATCTGCTAATAACAACCCAGAAAGATCCTGCGCATTGATATCCTCTAATAGGGGCCCCCAAAGATATCGTCGAACCATGAGTTCGACAGCCCCGCAAGGCAGTTAAGATCGATTTCATTATAACCCCAGTCTGTGCCGATACCAAGATTCCAGGCGCTGTCTTCGTCTTCTAGCGAAAGTTCATCAGTGGTGCCATTGATACCTCCAGGGTCACTGTCTTTCGTGTCCAGGGCATTTTGAGTATTCAATGCCAGATTCTGAGTGTGTAATGCCAAATTTTGAGCTTCCAATGCCGGATTCTGATGATAACCCTGTTCAAAAAACGCGCCAGGAGTCTCAGAGTTTTGGAAAGGTTCGTTGTTCGACCGCAAGTTGTGTAGAGTAGAGCTCGGGTCAGCGATGGTTGCCTCAGAAGCAGCTGCGTTTTGTCCCGTCCACTCAGCAGCCTGTAATAATATATCAAACCGGCCTTCTCTGCGTGCACATTCTGACGCTACCATGCTACTGTCCTCTTCAATATCAGATGATGCTGGTTCCGACGCTCTCGTGCTGTCCAAATCAGACACTGTGCGCGCACGTTTTGACGTTCTCGTGTCGTCCAGTTCAGACTCTGCGCGCGCACGTTTTGTGCTCGAGTGTTTTGACGCTTCTGTGCTTTCCGAATCGGCAACTGTGCTTGAACATTTTGACGCTACCGTGCTATCCGAATTGGGTTCAGTGCTCGAATAATTCGACATTTCTGTGCTATCCGATTCGACTTCCGCGCTCGAACGATTCGAAGCCACCATGCTGTTGTTCTCTGCGTTATAAGGCGGTTCTAGGCCTTTCTCTATGAATGCCTGACGATACTGAAGAAGAGTTTGTGCCACAAGCGTAACTCCAGAACTTCTTGACTTCGTAATGAAATCTTGTGATTTTAATTCCTCGATGGTTTTTTTAAACAACTTGTAAGCCCAGCCATTGCTAATGTCCCATCTTGCATGGAGTATTAGTATCAATAAAGGCTATGGGATTAAGACTGAGATCTTACATCCTATCATCGAGCTCTAGAAATAGGACACCATAATCAATATCATCGAAACGAATGGTATCGAAGTCGTAACTTTTAAAATCAGTATCATCCTTGCTCAGGGTGTAGCATAACTCCAGTCCTCTTCGTCCGCTGGAAAGAAGTTCGTAACATTCTAACTGCTCCTCTGGTCCTGTTGGTAGTTCGAGATACTCAAGAAAAGGCTTAACTCTGTTGCGAGTAAGATATGATAGTGATGGAAAGTGTCGTTGAAACCTAAGGTAGGCTATAATAGAATCCAATCTACGGATACGATTCTGAGTATTAACTTTTAGTGTTTGTTTTGCAGCATTTCGAATAAAAGATTTGAGTCGTTGTTTAAGGGTAAGCTCTGTCAATTGTAAGGCTTCTGCTGATTGATTGAAGAATAAGAGCGGATCCTCAGTCCATAATTTGAATGTTTTAGTCTCCACCATGAGCTTCTCTATCAAGGAAGATATCATGTCTTGAGCTATTCTGTCGATCATTGGGTATTTTTTGGATGTATTCCTTGTTGAAGACGCATCTCCTGGAGACGCATTGTGTTGACTTGTTGTAGGATCGGGAGTTGGGCATTTTTCGATGTCGGATGTATTCTGTGTTGAAGATGCATTTCCTGGAGATGCATTATGTTGAGTTGTTATAGCGTCGGGTGTTGGGTTTCTTTCAATACTAGAACTGCGGTGTGTCGAAACTGTATTGTCTTGAGTCATTCGATCAGGCGTCGGGCGAAGTTCCGTTGAGGCTGATTCTTCTACAGGCGCAATCGTCTGCAATTTTTTGCACCATTGCTGCACCGCAGTCCTTTCGTATCTTCCTTTGGGCCATAGCAGAATTTGATAAAGAGCTTCTAAAAGAATACTCAAAAGATTTGAGTTGTCATTTTCCGGATCATGGTGCAGTGAGTCTATAATTTGCTTCAAACTGGTAATGGTTTCTGGGCGACTTAGAATAGATTTCGTCGTCATTGTGTACCAAGTGAGCAAACAGGGTTGTAAAGAGAAAGTTAGAAGCTGAGAAGATGGGAGCCTGGCCAAGCAGTTAAATTTCACCCGTCTGCGTCAGGTGACACCAATTGTGGTGCACACCTTGGCGTTGCATTACGACGGTCCTTCATGGTCTTTTTGCGAGTTCAATTGGTCAGATAAGTTCGGGGCATAAACCCACTGGTTAGGCACTTGGTCGGGTACCAAGGGATATGCCACATCAGCTCCTGCTTGTGTCAGAAAGCACTAACTACACGATATTCTGCCAACTGCTTATATAATATTTACGACAAAAATCGTAAATATTATATAAGCAGAGTACGCACTTGAGGGGTGAGGGGGTACCATCCCTCGTGAGATTAGAGCGCTAAGAGCGTATCTTTGCTTATATAATATTTACGACAAAAATCGTAAATATTATATAAGCAAAAGTGCATACTTGGGGTTGATCTGGGAACGCCAAACTAGCTACCTCAACCCTGTTTGGACAACATCGAGGGAACAAGCGCTGGTGTAAGTCTTTTAAGAGAAACCCCGACGTACCTATTGCCCCTACAATCTGCGCGCGCATGTGCTATTTTCAACGCGTCCGAGCTTGGCTATTTAGTAGGCGGAATGTTACATGTGTAAATCAGAAGGTAACTACAATTTGGCATAGCATCCTCGTCTCATAAGAAAATTATAAAAAGGGTTCAAGTTGTTGATACACCTGCTTCTTG
The DNA here is from genome assembly GCA_030278935.1 of Trichoderma polysporum. Classification (NCBI taxonomy): domain Eukaryota; kingdom Fungi; phylum Ascomycota; class Sordariomycetes; order Hypocreales; family Hypocreaceae; genus Trichoderma; species Trichoderma polysporum. The sequence goes on along the minus strand of JARFTM010000141.1, from coordinate 17,509 downwards.
TTCTCAATAAATCATGATCTGCATCTTCTAAAGAGTTCACAATCACAATGTCCAACGCCAACAGATCAACTACAGACTTTATCCATTATGTTCTTCCTAGGTTTCCGGTTATGTCGCCGCAAGCTGCAAATAATCTTATTCAGGATGATGGTTACTTCCAGTATTTAATTATGCTTCTGAATGAACTCTTTGTAATTCCAGTACAAATAAGAGCAGGACTTTGGGGCTTCTCTCCACATGTTTTGCAGTCGTTTGTATCTCGACAGACAGATGACTGTTATGAGGCGATTCTGACTGAACTGCAACTTCGGATTCTTACATGCATTTACTTTCTTCAGCACGATTGGCCATTGGAAGCTAAGCCACACATAGATCGAGCATCAGAACTACTTCTGAAGCATAAAAAAAGGTATAGTTTAGATGGATTCACGCTACTCCATAGCTGCATATGCTTACTTTATTGCAAGATTTTATAAAAGGTCACATGGCGAATTTCGAATGGCACAGCTAGCTTTCCTCCGCGTATGCCTGTATGTCACTACATACCTTAAGACTTTTAGGTAATGTTAATAATCATTGCATAGGGAATTTACATTGGACTACCCAATAGAATTAGCTCCGTGGAAGCAAGTGGAAGACATTAAAGAAAATGGGCTTACAAAGTGTCTTCAATTTCTTCCTCAGGAGTTGATTCAGAGCATACAACAGTGTATGGAAATTTTAATCTTGAGGCAGCGCAAACAAAAATTGGAAGTAGAATTTCTACAATCGCACGCATTAAGTACAGACGATATCCGCGAACGATTATACGAAGAGCTTTACCATCCTACACCTTGGAAGGACGTCGGATCTACATACCTAGGAAACAGCGCTGATAACATTAGGGAGCTCTCAAAAATGAGGGCGGAGATAGAGTTCTTGTGGCCTATATTCAGCAAGGTCATGAGATCTGTCAATATCAAAAAGCAAATATTGAATATTGCCGACTTGCTTGGACAGCTTATTAATTACATTATCCGCAGCCAGTCAGGCTCCTCTCCGGATCGAATGCAAAGCTTTAAAAAGTACGTCATTAGAGGTCATGTAATAATGCTACTTGGGTTTAACTCTTCTAGGGAATGTGATTATCCTCTTCATATTTTGCAGGTTTACTATGCAGTTGGACCATCCACGTTTCAAAATACTACCCACAAGTCTGAGTTCACAGTGGCAACAATGGTATATGAGATGAGATAATTTACATGTTACCAAACATCACTTAGAATCCCTTCCGAAATAAATATGAGGTGGCTCGCCATTTGTCTGCGGTATAAACTATGGTATCTTGATTTCGGGAGTATGTATCATAGTACGATTGTAAATTTAAGCTGGGCGGACTGTATGGACTACGGGACGACAAGCATAAGATCGTATCATCAAATGAGAAACTTGAGGATCTGAATAGTTATCACAACAGGAATAAGCATGCAGGAGGCGTTATTAGGGAGTTTCTCTGTATATGTTGCAGGGAACTGCTACAATTTCAGCAATGGATTTCAAGAGAGAATTGGCTCGGCGGACAATATAGTTGATATAGCATCATCTGATTGTGTTAAACCAAAAGCTCAAGATCTATTATAATGCCCATGGGTGATGAATACGCTTATTTCTCGCGTGTAGATGGTTCGGCCCTAGCCTTCCAAGCCGCGATGTATACGCGTCAACTATTACCAACTTCTTCCGGCTCGCCGCTTAAATAAATTAACATTCAAATTATCCCAAACCATATCTTTATATGCATATCTTGCTGAATCCCACTAAAGGATCTTCAAACGTCCCTCATATACAAGAAGTATATATAGCTAGGTTTACCACACAACCTTTCATAACCTCATAACTCGCGCTGTATTCTACATGCCTATCTCTCATATAGCTACGTCTATCACACAACTCGCACTACATTCTAAATAGCTATGTCTATGCACAACCCTTCTCCCGGCACTCCTCCCGGCACTCCTCCTGGCACTCCTCCCGGCACTCCTCCTGGCACTCCTCCTGGCATTCCTCCCAACACCCCCTTGAATACTCATCATAATACTCTCGTTGCCTCAATTTCTGCAGACGTAGAAGCTATCGAGAGAGATTTTGAGGCCACATATCAAAGATTACATGATATATTAAGCCATGTAGAGGGACTAAGGATGAAGGTATGTAATACCAGCTGTCTAGGAAGAATATACTTACTCTTATTTAGGCTGAGAAGGCTGAGACTGAAACTAAGATGGCCAATGAGATGAGCTAAATTTTTTGGGGGGTTGATAAATGCTGGGATGATGGTAAATGTATATAAGGAGCAGGTCACAATACAAAGTCACAAAATTCATGTTACTGAAAGCCAATTTTTCTTTGACAGTGTAATACTAAGCGTAGGCTACTTCTAAAAATTTTAATATTTGTGCTAATAATTTACAGTTATCTTTACTGCCTTATACTACCTCTGTAATGTCCTCCTGCCTATGTTTTCAACACAAGGAGACGCGCTTTTGTCCATATCCAAACTGTCAATATATTTATTACAGCATAGGGGGACTTGAACATCATATAAAGGAGTCCCATCCTCCTAAACCATTCCGATGTGCAACATGCCGCAGCAAGTTCGATAATTATGACAATCTAGTTTGGCACCGAGACGAAAATAGTCATTTGGGAGGTATGGTTGGTCAGGCATCATGTATATATTGCATGAAAAATCTGTATTTTGAACGAGAGTGGATGTGGACTCTGCACATGGCTATTCATGACAACCAAGAGCGCACATCCATGAACCGTTGGTTGAGACAAAACGGTGTGGAATTATAGATGATGTTACTACCTAATGTTACTACCCAGTTACCTACCTAGCAAGCCAGTCATAGACATTTCTCATTCGTGGGTATTATTAGGGGCGTAGCCTTCCACTGGTAAGTGATACACATGCCATCGATCATCATAAATAATGACCGTTCAAATTGTCTCCAATTATATCGACTCACTACCAATCCTCACTGAACCCCGCCGGAGACACTTTGAGTCGCTCTTATACAAGAAGTATAAATAGCCACGCTATATCTCGTCTTTTCTTTAAGGATCAAACACTTTTACCAACCTTCAAAATCGCCAGCAACTGAATTCTCAATCAAAACATTCTCAATGCCGGTCCCAAAATTTAAAGTTACCTCCATGTTCGGAACCACAGCTCCTACTACAGAAGATAAGGATCGAGCATTTGGACTCGCGGACAGAGCTTGGCGGGCAAGAGCTCCCCAAGCGTCCCAAATCCCGATAGTCACCACCAAAGCCGATATCCTAGCATTTACTACTGAAGAGGATGTCTTGGTAGACAACGCTGAAGACAAAGTTGAAAACAATGTCCTGGCAGATATCACTGAAGACCATGATCCGGCAGCTATTGCCGATAATGGCCGAGCGGTTACTATCAAAAAAGGTGCCCTAGCAGTCACCACCGAAATTGATATCTCAGCAGCCACTCTGGCAATCACCTCGGAAAATCATATCCCAGACAATGCCAACCCTGATGTCAAGGATGGTTCACCACGCGATAGCCGCGCTGCCAGCTATGCAACAATCGCTGCTGATCGTGATGACACTCCAGAAGTTGTTACTGAGACAGCGGCTACCGAAACATTTACTGTTGAGCGTGATGTTCCAATAGTTGCTGCTAAAGCAGTTACCACCGAAGCAGTCTCTGCTAAAGCACCAGTTACCACCGAAGCAGTCGCCACTAAAGCACCAGTTACCACTGAAGCAGTCGCCACTGAAGCGGTTGCTACTAAAGCACCTGCAGTTACTGCTAAAGCACCAGTTACTACCGAAGCAGTCGCCACTAAAGCACCAGTTACCACTGAAGCAGTCGCCACTGAAGCGGTTGCTACTAAAGCACCTGCAGTTACTGCTAAAGCACCAGTTTCCACCGAAGCAGTCGCCACTAAAGCACCAGTTACCACTGAAGCAGTTGCCACTGAAGCGGTTGCTACTAAAGCGCCTGCAGTTACTGCTAAAGCACCAGTTACCACCGAAGCAGTCGCCACTAAAGCACCAGTTACCACTGAAGCGGTCACCACTGAAGCAGTCTCTGCTAAAGTGCCAATTACAACTGAAGCGGTTGCCACCAAAGCAGTCTCTGCTAAAAAAGCAGTTACTTTTAAAATACCTGCAGTTACCACCGAAGCAGTCTCTGCCAAAGCAGTCGCTGCCAAACATAATTCCCCAGCAGCTACTATTGATAATTCAGCTTTACAATATCTCAGGGTGGTAAAGCCTTATCTGATCAGGAGCCTAGACGGCATTGAACCGTCCTTGTATGAAAATCTATTTTGGGGAGATGCAAGGGGCCTACTCTCACATTTAATCACCGTTGGACAGATATTATCCTTTGGGGTAAAGGCATGGACCAGAAAAGCGCCCTCAACCAGAGACATGGAATATCTCTGCCAACTAATTGATCAATTTAACGAGAACCTCAAGAGTTATCGTGATTCTCTGGAAAAGAATGTGCGTTATACATTGAACAGTTTTTTTATATGCTAATAGTTCAATAGGCTTTCATATATAATTATAACAAAAAACATGGCGGAAATAATATTCAACTTATAATTTACTGTGTTTTATTACTTCTTTGTGTCCATATTCCTGTGTATCAATTGGCATATTTGGGCTATACAAAGAACTAGATATTACATCTAATTGTGTTACGGGAATACATTCTTTCTCTATAATGGCAAATTTTTAGTGACTGAAAGATCTTCGGTTGTTCTCCCATTGTAACTATTCCTAGCTATAAAATGATGATAGAAACCCGTTGCGTATATGTGATAGTAATTAGTTGCATACTACCGCAGTTGAGGGTGTGAAGGTGGACATTACATCACTAGTTTAACACGAGCTGATTGTGACGGAGACAAAGGTTCACCAAAGTGGATCGTGAACAGACAGTAATCTGTTTGGACTACAAATAGGCTGGTTTCTCCCTATGTGATACTAAATTCTACAACAACTTTACCATTTACTTATACACTCTTAATGCTGATGCAACAAAATGCCCACATTCGGAGACATCAACTATGTTATACCCAACTCCCAATTCAGTCCACCGAGTGTTATTTAACACTCAAATATTCAAAATCTTGAAAGAGTACGAACGACATCTCATAATTCAATTACTGATACAAAAGAAAATTCGGGAAAACCCTACCGCCATTCTCCAATATGGTAAAGATTTCCGCGACAGACTTAAAAACTCAATCAACGATGGCAGAAGAATGCTTGCTACAATATCCACCCGATTCAGCTCAACAGACGACGTTGATCTATTGTTCGTGCATGCAAAGATACAACTTGAATGTAATATCTCAATTTCAGCAGATATGCTCGAATACCTTTCGGGAACCCAAACGAGCATCTACGAAGGTTTTGATACGTTCAGCATAGGGCTCGATGAATGTATTGAAAGGAATTATGAAAGACTTTTCTTTTTATACACTCAGGTATGTTGCCTTGAAAATTGGAAGCCTTTTTCGCTTATACGTTGCTTAATATTGAATAGTACATTCGAGCTACGCTTGCGGATAGCTTGGTCTATGTTGAAAAGCGTGTTAGTTCATGGTCTAGGATAAGAAATAAGGTTGTTTATCTTTTCAGTCGTCTTGGTCAGTTTTGTTGCTATGCTTGGGATTTTGCTAAATCCCTTTGGCTGTCGCTGTAACACGAGTCAGATAATTAAGCAAGGCAAACATTATGTATAGAACTAAGCTATGAAGAAATTAAATTATAAATAAGCAACTCTCTCTTCTAGAATCCAAAGGGATCTCGTGTAGCAAATTTAATTCAGTCGCAAGACATAGCCTATTTTCAAAATGCCTACAACAGAAGATCTTGCTATTCTAAAAGCCTTTATAAAGGAGCTTGATTTTATGCTTCAGAGTCACAAGAATATATACCAATATACTCTCAAAAATGATCTCATCCTTCTCCAATGTCTTCCCACTATTCGCGAAACACTCAAAACCGAAATTGAGCACAGTCAAATCGTTTTTAATATTATCTCCTCTCAATTCAGTCCCTTAAACGACACTGCCAACCAAGCGCGTACAACCGTCGTTTTCAATCGTTTTCTCTCAATCATTATAAAGGAACTCAGTCTCAAATTAATAAAACAAGATCAAATACTCGAATACTTAACGCCTGAAATCCTCCTAAGCAGATATTTATGTACTCTTCGCAACGATCTGAATGCGGAAATAAAGGCTACAAAGGTCCAAATCAAACTCTACAAAGATCTGTCTAAAGTAAGTTAGATATCCATTTGATCTGTATATTATAATGCTAATAATGTAAAGGTGTTTGACCACCCTACACATACATATATGGCTATTTGGGTTGTTTTGTTTTTCTGGTTTCTAGCCTGGCTATGGCTTTCAGGTAATAGAAGGGTTGTAATATTCATAATACCCTAGACAGTCGATAGCATACTTTCTATTTACTCTTCTCTTCTCTTACGGATGTTTCATGATCATTACATCCCAAGTTATAGATTAAGATGAGCCTAAATGCCTGTAATGGCTAAACATTTTAGTATTTTCTCTAAAAGCAGTCATATTCTTCTAAGTCAGTGCAAACAGTATCACTACAATCGAAACCGTAAGGAAATTCACTCGAATATCTACGTTCAGGTAGAGATTATAGAGGAAAGGTTTTATTGACATTTGTAGGGTATGGTATGTTGGGCACCGTTTGTATTGATAAAGTGGCTGGGGCTGGTACGGGGGCATTACATGCAATGCGCCTTGGCTGCTTCAAGTGGGATTCCCAATCGCAGCGTTATTATAGACCTGATTTCGAAATCGCTAACATAGAGGATTTTATTACCAATGGCCAAGTCATTTGGACTATAATTAGGATGCTCTGCGCCCTCCTAATCTACAGCAGCTTTTCTCTCACCATCATACAACAGTCAAAATGTCTGTAACAGAAGGCGATGCTATACCCTCCTTAAAGGATTTCAACTCCGAAGTCCTCAAAGAACATATCGCTCCGATCAAAACCATAAAAAATGCACTCGAATGTCTGCAATCAAGTAAAGATAGAATTTTTCAGCACTTTGCAAAAGCACCTGCTATTGATCCCAAAATTATAACCACTTTTCAGGACCAGATTCAAAACGAACATGACATCTTCTGGTCTCAATATAACAACCTCAAATTCGCAATGGAATTATTTGAATATCAACTTTCGGTTCATCAGAATTTATGTCGGTTTCTAACATCCGACAAATTCCAAGATGTTCCCACCTTCCTTAAAAATTTAGACGAACAAATGATAATTAATCATGACGATTTAACAAAAATAAACAACTACATACTTTGGGCTCAAACTTATAAACCCCCACTCATTTCCATAAAGGAAGAGGACGAAGAGCCAGTAGAAGATCTGGCAAATCTAACAGAGTGCGAAATTATGGATGATGAAGATAATAATACTGATACCGATGAGGAAGATGAGAACGATGAGGATGATGAGGATGAAGCCAATGGTTGGACAGTGAAGGATTTAGACTTGATTACCGACGTGGAGGATATGTTACCAATGACGAAGTCAATTGGACAATCAAGGATTTAGATATGATAATACCAATTAAGTTAGTTCAATCATAGAACTCTATTTGCATTTCTGCTTTATCCTATAGTCTAATTAGTAGTTTGTAGAGTTTTAGCTGCGTTTAATACAAGTACCTAACTACGAACAAACAGGGATGGGTTCAATTATAAAAGGATGCCTTCCCCGCCCTTCTTTTATAGCACAATCTCCCAATAACAATTACATAAAAGCAGCAGCTTCTTTCAAGATACCGCGCAAAGTCATAATGCCCGCTACCATGTCCTCTCAATACGCCCAAATCTTCTTTCAAATTAATACGCATTCGACCAGTTTTACAACTATAATAAACGTACTCGAGCTTTTCCTTCTTAGTAAAACAACAATTTCTAGATACTTTGAAAGCAAACATCTCATTGCGGAGGACGACTTTATTATTGTTCTTCGCGATCTCTATCGCCAATTCAAAAAAGAACACGCAACGTTTAGTGAAATATTCCAGCAACTACCGCATGACAAAAAGGATCTCAAAATTGCAAAGAAAATGTTTGAAGATGAACTTTCAACTCATGAGGATTTAATTATCCAGCTAACACCCGACACTTCCGAAAATATTGACGACTCCTTCGCGACCCCTAACAAGGAAATGAATCAACATAGTCTAACAGCTACAAGGACGGGCATTATTCGACTCTCTTCAGGTATCGACATAAAGATATTGATTGAGAAGGGAATTCTACGTAATATGTTATATCTCAGACAATTACGCACTCACGTACTTTCTCTTACATGCGGTTTATTTAACCTTCACAAGAGTGAACAAATACCTTCTTCCATGGCAGAAGCGATAGGATTGTACGATTCTGGTTTGGAGCAGTGGAGTCAGGAGTATGGCCTGTTGAATGCGTGTAGTAAGGATGAGGTCGATGTGGATTTGGACATGACGTAACTATTTCAGTTAGTTCGTTCATGCAACTCTCGCTTTTTTTAATATACCAGTACTTTGGCTCCAAGATTGCGTAAAAGCACCAACCCATTAAATTATAAATAGGCTGCTTGCTCCCTTATTACACAACATATCAATTTCGTAATAATACTTTTTACACCATAGATATCCGCAAAGGCATTTTATCATAAGTAAGATACTTCTACCCACTCTTCAAACAGTAACAACAATTAGTCAAAATGTCTACAACAGGGCACACTACCTTATCCTCCCTAAATGCTGATATCTCCTCCCAAACCGATGCAGTTATTTCTAGTCTTTATACTATACTAGATGCACTTGAATATCTACTTGAGGCTAAAGAATGGACTTTAAATTTTTCTACATCGATATGTAGCATGAGTATTCAGGAGGACTATGACAATGATGTTAACGCCTGCCGCCAACAATTACAAATCGATTACGAATGTTTTGTTGGAATATTCCAATCTCAACCATTACATGAGAATGAAGCATTCGACCTTGCAATTGGCATGTTCGAACGTCAACTTTTGGTTCATGAATATCTATTTAAACATCTAACACTTGACAACCTCGAAGAAGAGTTATTGGTGAACCAAATCCGTGTAAATAATAATTTCCTTTTAAGGTTACGTTCTGATGTATGTTATATTCAACATTATCTTTTCTAGTGCACTGACTTTCTAAATAGTTAACTGTGCTGAAATCTTTAGTCAGAGCTTGTAATGAGGAGGATTTGTTTACAACTTTACTGGAAGTTCTAGTAAGAGAAGAGGAGTGCTTGGTTGAAGATGCGCCTGGTCTTGTGACTGATATTGAAGATACCGATTTTTATGACGAATTTGACGAGGAGATCGATGCAGTTGATGAGATTTATGAGGTTTGTGAGGTTTGTGAGGTCGATGAGGTTGATGAAGTTGATAAAGTTGATGAGGTTGATGAGGTTGATGAGGTTGATAGCTTAACTATTATTAATTTTCACATGTAAGTATATCAGAACTTCTCATATAATGCAAAGTTTTAAGGTAGGCTAGTGCCATGTGAGGCTGACGAAGCTAACGAAGTGATTATTCCGAATTTGGATATGATGTAACCTGCTCAGTGAGTTTATTCAATTTACGACTAGTATCGTAGTTTCTAGATTGTGAAAAAGCACTAAACTATTAGACTATAAAGAGACTGCTACCCCCCTACTAAAATATTAATTTCTCTAACAAATTCTATTGTACCATGGTAGCAACGTTTATAGTAGCCGACATTGTATTACCACCTTCCCCAGCTACATAACATACGAACCGAGAGAAATTATGAACTCATCTCCCGTTTGCTGTCCCGTTCTACTCTACGATGCGTTTAAAAGCCTGAAGAATTCTCCTGAGAAGTCAAAAATTTCCAAACGTTTATATCAATCATTGGCCGGTTGTTGGGATTTTTCAAGCAGTATAGAATGGGAGCACATAAAGCTCACTAATATTTTACTTGAATTCTATAAGAACAATAATATCGACTGCAGCTGGAAATTCGTACTGGACATACCACTTTTAGAAGGAGAGCAGACTTTAGTTTATTTATAAAGATCTGTCTATGTTCATTCCTTATTAAGATGTAAGAGCGTATTAAGTAAATCTTCGCCTACATATCGTCAGGATTTTAAGTATCTGTGCGAAGCTTACGACCGCGCGTTTTCGGAAAATGGAACGGAAAATAAGACTAATACGCTTGTAGAAGGGCTAGATATATGTTTGGAGAAGTTATCGGACAGACAACTTATCGCATTTTCTCTTTTCATGTGTATTTTTAACATTCGCATTATTGGATTAGCATGTTCAAACAGGGAGCTAATGGCCTGGTCTGTTTTCAGTGAGAGGAGTTGGGCACCAGTTCTGAACGATCAATTTATGGATAATACATGGTGGGATTTTGCTAGGTTAACAGACTGGGTGAATAGCTTGGAAGTTGGCCTCGTGGAAGGGCTGAGTTAGTTAGAAAATTTGCTGGTAACTCTTGCTGTTTTTAATATAGCAGTACTGATGCTCTTGGATTGTGACGAAGAACTACACTATCGAATTTAATTAGGCTGCTTGCTCCCACCCGCTGTAGTGACAGCTTCTACTCCATAACTAGCAACAGCAACCGAAATAGCCACATATCGTATTTATTATATCTGCTTTACCCATCAATATTGACAAAGCCGTCAAGTGTGTGCTTGACTACTGTGATAGCAAGCACCGAATCGAGCAGATTATTTTTCGACGTCCTGATCGCTATAAATATGTCGTGAAGTCCTTCATTAAGAGATCATTCGAACCGTTCCTGAAGATTGAACAACCGGAATGCGAGATGACCTTAGTAGTCGTGAGCTATGTAGGTTGTTGTTCTACCCTTTCTCCTCAGTCAAACAACTAATTAGTTTTAGGCTGGTAATATACAAAATGAGTTTCTTATCTACTGTGAACACGAAGTGGGCTTTCAAGGAGCACTTCTTCAAGGCTTCAAGGATCGTGGTTTGTCTTGGCCTGCTCTCTAAATAATGATCACGCAATTGACGTGTCATTCATATGTAGCATTGGATTGCCAGTAACCAAGGTTACTGTTACAATCGGCAGTAGAATTAGTACCCGCTTTGAGTAATATGAACTTGCGATATAATTAAATTCTTAAGTTGCTATGAGACACGCGATGATATCCTGCTGGAAAGGCCCTATAAGTAGGATGCTTTCCCTCGCTCTTTTTAGATTCAGCAGCGGCAACAACAATAATAATAATGACAACAACAACAACAACAACACCTAACCTTACGATATATACCTCTATCTGCCTAGCATGAATTCTCACACACTTTATGTTTTGTCAAAAAAGTCTAACCAACAGGCGCAGCCACAAAATCCCCCCGCGCCGCAGGTGTCTTTAAACGAGGATTACGGCACTATTGCTGACGAGGATCGCGAATATATTGATGAAGTCGTAAGTTCATCACAATCTGTCTTAGACCGTCCCAGACTTCTCACATGACAATATCCTAGTTTAATTTAATGGATATGAAGAAGAAAGGGTGGCTTAACAGCTACGAATTTAAACATTCCCTTGCTGCGCTTGGCTTTGACATGCTTAAACCCGACTACTGCAGAGAACTAGAAAACTACGGCACAGTACCACCGGACTGGAGGGACCCTCACAGCTGTCCAGTCAACCGCCTTCTCATCTACCCCGACCAGTTTCGACTATGCGCCGCAAAGCTCATTGCCCGACGAGACCCACGTGAGGAGGCTATTAAATTATTTAACATGTTCGACTATGACCAGGACGGCATCATCTCGGTCGAAGACATGAGGCATCTAGCTCAAGACATCAAGGAAGAACGCACAATGACAGATGAAGAGATCCAGACCATGATGGAGCATCTCGACCATGATGGCAAGGGCGGGGTGAATCTCGAAGAGTTTATACAGATGATAGAAGAGGCTAGATAAAGCGAGACAGATAGACCCAACAACATTTTTTGCTATAACTGAAGTGCAACGTAAAGACTCTACTGATCTTTATTGAAATCGTACCGCAAGGCGTGTACGGAGTACAGAATGGCGGTCGACGACTTCCTAGGAAGTCGCATGGATGCTAAGGTGCCCACAGTGGGTTGACATTAGCATTTTTACATGTATGAGTACGAGTACTCTTTCAGGCAGGCATAACCTCCTGGGCAAGCGCTAGCTACCTGATACTACTCTGATTCGAATAGCCCCGCTTGCTTTCTTGTGTTATATATTATAGTGTGCACCAGTAATTTTAGCTGCTGAATCGTAACAAATTACAACCTATTCAATTTTAAATACATGTAGGCAGCTTTCTCTCCTGTTGTACGAACTACTAACTTCCACAACAAGTGTGCTTTTGCTGCGTCGGGGAATGGAAGGCACCGACTTCCTAGGAAGTCGGATGTCCACGACCCTTTATTTTTGTGGAGAGCGCGGCCTAATTTTCAAGGACTTGACAGGCCCACGCCACCTGTGGATGCGATACTCCAACCTAAATTTAGATCTACGGCGCTTTCATTCACTTGTTGATTGGCTCAAATACGAGACAGAGTAGCTTGCAACATTTGTCCTTATGTACTCGTATATGCTCAAGGTGCCACAAACGGCCACACTCGTCGTTATGAGAAACCCATCAATCCCAGCCCTCCACCCAAAACTCCTCATCAGCATGAGGATCTGGGGATCCCTCAGCTTTCCAATCACAATCATCATCATAATCAGACCGTTCTATCGATTGATCACAGAGAAAGCGCACCTTCTTTCCTGGGCGAGCACTAACTAGATCCCCCTCCTCTAATTGGACCGTAGGCCCTTCCCTTTTCCTTTTGATGTTTAGTTGCTTGCAATCCTTTTCCTCATCGCTGACGAGTACTGCTCCTGGGATTTCCCCACCACCGTGAGCGTCTCTTACGTGCGCCACCCAGAAATCCCGACCACCAATCAAACATTCCTTTGTCTGCTCTTGTCGGGGGCACTCTGGACATTGAAATGGATGAGAAAAATCCCCAGAATGCTTTTTATTGAGATGCTGTGTGAAACCTCTTGCTGCGAAAAAAACCCCACATAATGGACAATATGCCCTTTTCGTAGTATTGGGCTGGACATGTGGTGCATGTATCTTGCCATGTATTCGCTCGACGTGGTTGCTCCAAGCACAGGGGTTTGCCTCGATCCAGCACTCGACCAATCCGAGATGTTTGCATTCGGGGCAGGAGAAAGGGTGCTTAAATTCATGGGACGTCTTAACGTGTCTGGTGAGTGAAGCCCTGTTAAAAAATTGACCACAACAACCTAAGAGACACCGTGGTTTCTCAGAAAGTTCGAGCTCGAGGAGCTTGGAATCCTCAATCACAGGGCCAACGTCCTCATCTCCCTCTAGTGTTTCCCCTCTCAAATACGCCACGACCTTGTCTGGAAGCGTTGCAGGAGGCATTCGATTTGCGATCAGTGTAGATAGCTTCTGGGCGGCGGCGCTGCTGTCCTTGAAAACCACTCGCCGCGGGTTAGTGGCTTGAGGATCATGCAAATGTATTGTTGATTTCCCCAGTGCCCGCAACCCATCGACCTTGGTGAAATAAGCTTTGCGGTTCTTTTCCAGCTGAAGTTTCTCCAGGCAATCGATGATCCACTGAATTCGTCCCCAAATCTTTTGTTCCTCTTTGCTTCTCAGTCCGTGCTTATTGCGCATCTCAACCACCTGCTTTCTAAATATCGTGATATCATTTCGCTTTTGGAATTCGGCCATCTCTTCTTTAGTAATATAGATGGGGGCAAAGGGGTCCCGTCGCAAAAACGCGTTGGATATGACGGACCATAGGTCATCATCTTGTTTACCAAGCTCACCGAACGCGATCTGTGACAGCGCCTGTCGTATTTGAACTGGCTGATATGATCTTTGAAAGACTTCCGTTGAATTGGCAAGGATATAGTTTCGTACGGCTGAAGTTAAGCTTCCTGTAACAGACAAATAAGGTATCAGCCGGACGAAGAACTTGAAGACAGCCATCAATATCGACCTACCGTCAAGCCGCCCTCCCGCGCCAACTCTTAGGGAATAGGGCCGCTTTCTCTCACGAGATCCCGCCACAAAATGTACACGATTCCAGATTGCTAAAAACTGATTGTACGATATTGGGACAATCTTTTTGTTCTCTTTCAGCACCTCGTCCCTCCACTCAAGTCGCACAAAATCGACGCCTTCCTCAAGAGGCCCCGGCCGCAGGACCTGGTTGCATGAATGAAAGCCAGCTTTGAAGGCATTATCAGCAATAGCCCTTATCGTAAATAATGTGACAAGGCAAAGCAATTTGTATGGCACGACAGTCATAGGAAATTTCAGTCTATCTCGGCACATTGATGTTAGCCAAGTTGAGGTTTGAGTGAGAAGGCAGTATCGTAGGTTACGCTACCTAGAACGCTGATCTCTCTGGATCTGATGTTTTCTTTGTTTGACATGGTGAATGGTAGTAAATACCACTGGCCAAGTCCTGGACGGAATATTTGGGTCTCTGACCCAAGCAAACTCAACATCCTTATACCGGTTGTTCACCAGACTGCTTGGCCTCCAGCCACCAATGCCGCCTAAAAGAGTGGCGCAGTGGAATGCATGCCGTATGCTCGGACTGCATGATATATCTTTCGCTCTTGTCCAGACTGTGTCGAGGCAGAAGATGACATCTTCTGCAGTCATCTCAGACTTTACGAAACCCTGCTCGCGGGAGAGACCGAGTTTGTCGGCCAATTGCGGGATCCACTGCATTTATCACAGCTTGTCAGCAAAACGGCGCTGGGTCTGGGAGGAAACGGGAGAAGAAATTTACTGACCCGGCCTATGTCATATGCCGGACCTCGACCAGTCTTAATGTCGCGAGATGAAAGAGCTAGGAACCAAAACGACGCCTTTTCTCGATCTTCGTTTCGCTTTTTCTTCAATACCGTTCCGTTGACTTTGTTAACAAGACTAACCCATGTGTCTGTAACTGTGCTGCCGTGGTCAATAGTCCGCACAAGTGCATACTCCTCCGGGCCCAAGCATGGTCGTAATACGACTGATGATTTAACATATTCTTCTAAAAACGCTTGGAATATCGATTGAATGCTATCCGCCCCGATACAAAGATCAATCCAGACCTCGTTAGGATCCACGCCCATATCCTCAGCGAAGCTAGACGATTGCCTTCGTTAGCACTAACAGAGAGCGGCCAGGAGTGAAGTAGGGGAAAGCGGTGCCTCACCGTTGCCAATCCTCCCATATTCTGTTACGACGATTTTGTGTATCTGGGTCCACATATGAATCGTTGTCAAGCGGGTTCTTCTGGTATCCCTCAAGGGTGGCCAGAGCTCTCTCTTTGTTAAAAGTCCGTAACCGAGGCCGTTCAAAGGGAAGAGGCCCTTGAGCAGGCACCATCGCATCTTTGGAAATAGACAAGGTCATAGGGACAGCCATAATGATGGTTCAAATAATGATTAGCTCAAGCGAAGGCAGAATAACTTTACGCACAGATATTGGAAAGAGAGTAGGCAAGTAATACGGATACGAGACAGGTATATATACACGCAGTAGCTGCGGAAAAGCACCTAGGATTGCAACAGCAGACCAACACTCGCCCGCTCCATTGTCCATAGAAACGAAGGCTATGGGGAGCACGCAAGTCATCGCCCGAAAGTGCCAGCACATGAGCCGGAAGGCGCGCGCTTCTCGTAGTACTAAAATAAGGGAAAGAGGAGCCCGGGAAAGTGGGTATAGTATCCATCGTCCGACCTTGATCCCGGAGCGCTTTCACTTACCTTTCGGCGGTTGAGAGGAAGGGTGGGGTGGGAGGGGGGTGGGCTGTTCGTCTTCAGCTCTTCGGTATCGGAGGCCAAATAAAACGGTAGTGGAGTAAATGAGGGCTCCACCCACTCCGTAGGAAACGGCAGCGGGTTCCAGCGGATAACGGAAGGCAGGCTGGCAAAAGCTCGGGTATGTTCCATTACTAGGGTGCGTACCCCGTCTGCTCCCCCATAGACAAGCCACTAACCGGCAGATTAGTAGTTGGGTGGGTGACCACCAGCGAACACCGGCTGTTGTATGTTTTTTTTTAATATATATTTTAGATACCTTTGTGTTTCGCAAGTTGTGATGTGCCGAGATCGAATCCTTATGCATGAGGTAGGTCGTCCAACAGGGCTTCTCCGGTGATAGCCTTTTAGTGTCTTATTAATCCATTCATCATTAGCTGCCGCGACATAGGTTGTAAATAATCTCTCGAATTGCGTTCTCTATTTTCACTCTTCTTCTCTAAAAGTGGCTCATCGTCTGGAGTCAGCTCTATCTAACTGCCATCATAACTCACATCAAACAGCCTGTACCCAATGACGTGGCTATTTAACGAACTACGTCTTCGTGAATAAAGCTATCTTCAGGTTCACGCACTGCAAGACGTACCTTATATAACTGGCGTCAAGCTGTAGCCGGTAGCTATGTGATTCTAAACCGCAAGATCACCGTAAGAGCCATACTGCGTTATCTAAGAAGACTATTGCACGCACATGTATTTAAAAGACAATGGTCAACAGGATTCATGAATGGGAACTTGACTTTCAGCAATGTTCACAGACCGTAATATATACAGGCACATTCATCATATAACATGCGTAAGTGCCTTCAAATCCACTGCTGGGCATACTCAACAATACCTGGCATCAAAAATAGCTTTACCGTCCACCGTTCTGAGTTTTCCAGTTGTAATAGAGTGACAGATTAGATAACTTTGCAAAAAGTCTAAAATTACACTTCCGCAAGATTGGAAACGAAGAGATTAAAAAAAAAAAAAAAAAATAGTGTGTGGACAGTACGCTAACTGTATTTTAGCGCTTTATAACTCATCATTACTCTATAAAAAATCATCAAGGCACTTATACTTGTAGATAACGTTGATCTATCTAGCTAACATTTATATATCTGATTTCTCTAGCTAGATAGCCCAAATTTGTTTTGTATATTATATCCATTTATTGAAGCGAAAATACATTACAACACGCTGTAAATAAGCAGTTACAGTAAGTATACTACGCATGCACTGTGTTGTATTATTATTTCGTTTTTACCAAAATGAAATGAAGTATTTATACTTTTTTTAGAAGTCTATCTCATATGCCACTGTTTGTTTGTTTGTTTGTTTTAGCATTAACGACCATAAGGTATCTAGTTATCTAGATACACACAAATCCTCATCTGGGCGATAGGTCGGTAGGAGCCAGTTTCCGTCTTAATCACCTCCACGTGGTCTTGTTCCTTCGAGACCGGCCTAGCTAGACAGCAAGCTTATCAACCAATAGCCGGAGGTGTTGACCGCTGTTCGCTACGTTTCTTGGTACAAAGGAAAGATACATAATTTTT
>JARFTM010000140.1:0-85094 GCA_030278935.1 Trichoderma polysporum | reverse complement strand
AGATCTCTTGCCAACTTACAGAAAAAAAAAAAAAAAGATCTAGAAGCGGCCGGTCATCGGCGATCGTTGCTCACATTTTCCGCCCCGCCATCTAGAACACTTCAACCCCACCATCGCAGATTCGTCCCTCGATCATTCTCAACTACCGCGAAAATGGGCCGGCTCAACATCAACAACATCAACCCGCACGTCAGGGCAGCCGAATATGCTGTCCGCGGTGAGCTCGCCGTCAAGTCGGAGGAGCTGCGCGCTCGGCTGAGCAAGGGCGACACCAGCCTGCCTTTCGACAAGGTCGTCTCCGCCAACATTGGCAACCCCCAGCAGCTCGACCAGAACCCCATCACTTTCTTCCGCCAGGTCCTCAGCCTGTTGGAGTACCCCCAGCTGCTCGAGAAGGAGGATGTCCTGATCAACGGTCTGGGCTATAAGACCGACGTCATCGAACGTGCCAAGTGGCTTCTCAAGCACTGCGGCTCTGTTGGTGCCTACAGCGCCAGCAACGGTATATACGCTATCAAGGAGAGCGTTGCTAAGTTCCTCGAGAGTGAGTGGCCTTTTCTTCTAATTTCGGGTTGTATTCAATTTACTGATGTCAATATGTGGCTTTCTAGAACGAGATGGTTTCTCTGCCAACCCTGACCACATCTACCTCTCCGCCGGTGCCTCGTCCGGAGTCAACACCCTTCTTCACATCTTGGCTGAGTCCAAGCAATCTGGTGTCCTCGTCCCCATCCCTCAATACCCCCTGTACACCGCTACTCTCTCCGTCCTCGACGCCACTTGCGTTCCCTACTACCTCGATGAGTCTAAGGCCTGGGCCACTGATCTCGCCACAATCCGGGGGGCATATGACAAGGCCAAGTCCGACGGCGTCGATGTCCGTGCTATCGTCGTCATCAACCCCGGTAACCCCACCGGAGCCTCTCTTTCTGAGGCTGATGTCCGTGCCGTGATTGACTTCGCCAGCAAGGAGAAGCTCGTCATCATGGCCGACGAAGTCTACCAGACCAACGTCTTCATTGGCCAGTTCCACAGCTTCAAGGGCGTCCTGCGCAAGTTGCAGCAGGAGAACCCCGGAAAGTACGATGAAGTCGAGCTGGCCTCTCTCCACAGTGTCTCTAAGGGCATGGTCGGTGAGTGCGGCCACCGTGGTGGTTACTTCGAGCTTGTTGGATTCGATCCCGAGGTCGAGGCTACAATTTACAAGTTCATCTCCATCATGCTCTGCGCGCCCGTCATCGCCCAGTGCCTGGTCGAGCTCATGGTAAACCCGCCCCAGCCTGGCGACCCCTCATTTGAGCTCTATGACAAGGAGTACAACGCCATTGCCAATGGTCTCCGTGAGCGCGCCAATGCCCTCCACAAGGCCTTTGAGCAGATGGAGGGCGTCGAGTGCGGCCAGCCCCAGGGTGCCATGTATCTCTTCCCCACGATCAACCTGTCCCAGAAGGCCGTCGAAGCTGCCACCTCTGAGGGCCGCACACCTGACGAGTTCTACTGCATGAGACTGCTCGAGGCCACCGGCGTCTGTGTCATCCCCGGTAGCGGATTCGGACAAAAGGAGGGCACGCTACACTTCCGTACCACGTTCCTTGCTCCCGGAACGGAATGGGTCAACAGAATCACCAAGTTCCACCAGGAGTTTATGGACAAGTACAGGTAAATGAAAGTACAGGGTAATACTGCACAGCAAGAGGGGTAGAGGTGTTTATGGGAAAGTGAGCGAGTGCTTGGATATTTCTTGTGTGGCGTCTTCTAAGAGTGAAGCGGATGGATACAGCATACTCCTGTAGGAAATGATAGATATGGATTTTATATAAAGAAGAAAGACGTCTGCCTATGCGGCAAACATTCCACACCATTAAATCAATAATTTTTAAATTTGGATTGGCTTTCCGAATCTTTTTACTTTCTGTTTATTTGTTGTAATCACTCCATCTCAATGTGTATAATACACAACTCAATAGGGGGGAACATATTAATTTTGTGTTATCCCCTCTAATGCAGTGAGTGAGACGAAATTCTATGACTTCTTCTCTCCTCTCCCCTTCCCACCAAATCATCACTTTCACTAAACTCATGCCCTCTCGCTACCCCTTAGTCTAACAGCCTGTCCGTACTTTTGCAGCTTCGTAATCAGCTGATCACCCTGGCGAACGACATCCTGGTACTGCTTGTTCTTGTCATCGGGACGGTTGGTCTCAATGACACCTTTGCCGGAGACACGGTCAATGGTGCAAGGGATACGGCCGGCGGCGATGAATCGAGCGAGGTCACTGGCACGATGTTCATTAGTAGCTGACAAGTAGGTTTAAAAAAAGATTTGCCACAAGGTAACTTACCGGTCCAAAAAGTCAACAGTAACGCCAAAGTCATTCGCCATGCTTTCTAATCCGACAACCCGGTAGCTCTGCAGCAGCTGCTGGTAAGCACGAAGGCGCATCTCTCGGATGAACCAGCTCTTGTGCTCGTGCAGGTAGCGGTCGTGGTTTAAGAACTGCTCCTCGACCGAGGCAAGGGACTGGAAGAAGGTCTTGTAGTTGCCATTGTACAGGCTGCTCACCAGCAGGGCGAGTGGGCTGAAATCGATGGCCATCTCCGCCTCGGGGTGGTCGGAGCTAGAGCCCAGGGTCGTCAGGTTGACCGCCAGGGTGGCTGCCTTGGGGAGCTTATCGCCCGTGGAGTCATCCGCGCCGGGGCCAGCGCTCAAAGCACCGCTAAGAGCTAATAGTTTGTCCTCGCCATCGCCCATAATGGCCTTGATCTCGGGTGCATCGACAACCTTGGACTTGAAATCGACACGCTTTAGGGATACAGAGCCGGCAAGGACAGAGTATACGACGAGGTTGGAGTAAGTGCAGAGTTCGTAGCTAGTGAATGTGGAGAGGGAGTCGAGCAGTAAGGGCGCGGCAGTGTTGTATGCGCGGACGGTGATGAGATGCAGGCCCTCGTAGGCCTTTAGGCGATTGCGACGGTCCCAGTCACCTCCAGACTCGACCAGCGCCTTGGCCCGCTCGACTTGCTTCTTGACGAGCGGCTTGTCGCCATAGAAGAGACCCATGCGTATTATGGCGAGGACCAGGTCGATCTTGGTGCCCAGGATGCCAGTCTTCTCGAATAAGCTTTCGAATTCTGCAATTGCTTTGTCCTGCATGAAGATATGGTCAGCTCAGCTCGACAACCCCGCCACTGTTCCCGAAAAGAACCCCTCTGTGGCGGTTGCAACAACGTCGCAGCATGTGAGAGGAATCCGCACCTTGTCACCCGCTCGAGCCCAAAAGTCTGCCCGCTTGCCCTTGGCAGCCATGACTTCTGTCTCACCAGCCTGCTCTTCCGCCTCGTCCTGCTCCTTCTGGAACCCGGCTAGTTCCTTGTCATTGTCCTCCTTCAGCTTGTTATATAACTCCTCATCCCACGGTAGGTTAACCGCCCCAGATGCAGCCTTGGTGGCCACCATGCCAACCAAACTAGATTTCCGGCTAGGGGGCTTGCCCGCTGCTGAGGAGGCGCTCTCACCAACGGCATTCAGAATACCCTCGATGGGATGGGCCAGGTATCGGTAGAAGGGCGCCATCTTATCCTGGGTGATGGCATCTTGCAGGGCCTTGGCGGCGGCCTGCTGGGCTTGTTTAGAAGCGTAGGCATTTGTGAGGGTGAAGACGTGCTGAGACAGCGGCAGCAAAGGCCACTTGACGTATTGCGGATCTGAGCCCATGATAACGGCAGCTCTATCGAGATCAGGCGGATTGAGGTCGAGACTGTTGAACTGTTGAAGTCGAGAGCTGTTGTTTGGTATAATCGAGAAGGCAATATGACGAAGCTGCGGTTCGATTACCTTGTTCGAGCTTCCAGGCAAGGCGCTGGGCTGGCACTAATCCTCTTGAAGACTAGTGGCCTAAACGCAAGGCTTCAGCAGGACACGCACCACTAGAGCGCCTACAGTTCAGGTGCTCCGGATTACCTCATCTGCCTGTAGTTGGAGCAGCCTACCCGGGAGCTAAGTCACAATTCGACTAAACCGGGGGGATTATCAACTATTAATCCGTCTTTCGCTGCCTAACATCATAAACATAGACACAAATGATGTAAGCGTCCTCCATGTTGACTTGCATGTGCAGGCTACGATACACGATACTTGGCACGATACTTGGCATGACCAATCCGTATGTAACCGGGTCTCACAGGCAGATACTTTTAGCCTTTTCCCCTCAATACATGGCGAGGTGAGGTTAAACTGCATCTCAGCCACTCGCTATCTATTAGTATTTAGCCTTGCTTCGGAAGCATCCCTGTCGACTGGTCAGCCTCTGACGCCGCTCAATTGGCCCAGCCTCCCGATGACAATCTATTTCAACCAAGGCGCATGACCTTATTTGGCATTACACTCTGTACTTCCGTACTCGCCATCTCATTCTTAGGGAGCTGTCCTTTCGTTCATGGGTTACACAGCTATTCATCCATTTAGCCTTATTAACTCGTATTCATTCGCTTTCTTACCATCGTTTCATATCTCGTTGTATTCTGTGTCTCCTCTGCGTTACTGAATCTACTCAGAACATGGTTACCTTCTCTCAGCTGCCCTATGAATTGCGTGAGAAGATATGGCTCGACACCATAGAGCCTCGCCTCGTTGGTATCCTCCCTCGTCGAGTTGGTAGAGGTCTTTGGAGTGTGAAAAGCAGCGCTCGCCCTCCTGTCGCCCTGCACGTCAACCAAGAGTCTCGCTGTATCCTAAGCAAGCACTACAAGTATCTGGAGGCCCACACTGTTCTAAATCACAAGTTGAGCAGGTGGCCTTATGAAACGTGGCCCATTGTCTTGGATACCTCACCCTGGATCCTGTTCAACTTTGATATTGATACCCTACACTTTGTGGATACGACTCCTCCCGATAAGCCTCTGCCGGATACTGAGGCGCAAAGGACGAAGCCGAAAATCCCCACAAATGCCCTAGACCTTCTCATCCTTAAAGAATCCATGAACGCATTTGAAGGACCGGGGTTTAGAGGAATGATTGACGCATCCGCCCGCATCCAGGACTGGCCGTATCTTCTAGAGGCAAAAGACGTTAGCCTGGATTACATCCACAGTGGAGATTCGAGATTGCTCAATTGGACTCGTATCCACTATGTCCGATTCGACTTTAACATGTTCTTATCAGATCTCGCCATCTGGTGGGGAATCATGCATCCGTTCGTAAAATGGATGCAACAGGCCGCAACGCGTGTTGAGGTCCAGGACGACCCCATAAGGAGCTGCGATCTCGTCATGGTGAGTGGCCGGGGAGACAAGCGGAGGCTAGAGAGAACATTACGACTTGCCCTTCGTCCAGAGAAAGAATCCGATGCCGCATATCAAGCCTTGTCTCCCATTCAGCGGCTAGAACAGTACGGCGCTGTGGTGTTCGAAGAGGTGCTGCCTACTCCCGAAAGCCAGGCCATTCTTTTTGAAGTTATTGATCCTCTCATTGGGAGTGAGGCCATCTCCAAGTGGAAACAGTTCTCAATTAGTCAGAGGGTTTCAAGGCCGCCAAATCCTTTAGTGCTTCCGAGGGCGACGGCATTCGGGACAGATATGGAAGTGTTGTGGCAGATGGCTAAACATAGAAGAGGTTTAGCTCATGGCGAAATGTCTCCCATTCATGGATTGTGTCTTGCAGATTACGGAATAGACGGTGGGTTCCGCGGCAGGATTTAATTGCCTTGTCTTACTTGCTCTATCGCGACTACAGTCATTGTTGTATTACTTGAATTCCAGTATTCACCTTAAAAATAGATTGCCGCTTTTATATATACTAATATAAACGGTACTCACGAATTAACCACACTGAACTTTTTCTTTAATTCAGTATTTCTCAACTGTATAACTGATTTAGGGCCTCGGCTTACTTATCTCCAGCTCACGGCCGAGCCAAACGCCGAATATGCCACTTAGATAAGGCAAGATGAAGTCACGAGCAAGACTTCCAAGTCTGAGAAAATCAAGATGCAGCTGCTATCAAGAGGCGGGGTTTCGGTTCGTCCCAGCTGAGAAAATCAAGATACAGCTGCTATCAAGAGGCGGGGTTTCGATTCGTCCCAGCTGACAGTGCCTATAGGGTATAGCTTCTGGGCAAGCAGCCTCTTACGGTTTCAGAGTCTGAAAATGGGTAGTAGCCCGACGTTGTAGTTTTGGGGGGGCAGCTTTTTTCCTAATTAAGCAGCCGCTTAAAGCGCGACATAGTTCTATTACTCAAATAGCTATGTTGAGGTTGTCAAATCACCAAACAGCAAAGTGAACCCCGCAGCTTGCCCATAGCGAACTCTGAGATACGCGTAATGGGTTGTATAATGCGAAAGAGTATTAAGATTGGTATGCTGAACTTAACGATATCATTACAAAGGCTGCCGCCTTGATATCTCCAAGTTGCACTTATAAGAGATATATGAAACAGTAAACTAAGCTTAATACCATCACAGAATGAGAGTCATCAGATCAAGCATTACACTCTTGAAGGTCCTTTTGTGTTATTCACGTGTTGTGGGCGTTCACTAGGAGGTTCTTTCAAAGGGCCCAAAGACGTGGCCAAATTATCAAGTGACCGCCTTTACCTACACCCATAGCCGGATGCTAATCGTAACCTCAGCTTGTATATTCTAATCCATTGCCTAGCGGATTGCTCCAGGCCATCTGTGATGTTGTAATGCAGCGACTAGTGGTACACGATGATAAGCCATGTGACGAGGTGCATGGTTCTAATGCCAGAGGGGCAGATAACAATACTTTGAGAGAGAACTTCACAGAGAACCTCCCCCCGAAGCTCTCACCGGATTTAGATCCATCACTATCTACAAGATATGAAATGGACTCACGAAATACGCTTGCGAATGTCTCATGATGAAAACTAGATGTCGATACTACCTAAATACTGGGGAAATGCTGGGGAGCCTTACTCTTTACGAAGCTGGAGGGGGGAGGGCTATGCTATAGGACTCATCGTATTTCCAAGTTATTTAATGGCTCTGTTCTTCAACTCCTCTTCTATACAAACCATTCTCAAAAAGATTGAGTAATTGTAACATGCGCGTATCACGTAAATCTCGAACGACGCTGCTCTGCGCCGTAGCAGTGACGTTTGTTGGAACTTCGTTGGCCGAACATGTCATCCACGAGCGCGCAGTTGGCTCTACAAAAGAATGGGTCAAACTGGGCAGCATCAATCGCAATGGCCTGCTACCTGTAAGCATTGGCCTGAGTCAGCAAAACCTCGAACAAGGCCACGAGCTACTCATGGAAAGGTATGTGAGGATCTAGTTCAGCTACTCTTAACATCACTGACTCTCTTCAAGATCCAACCCTGATTCGCCCAAGTATGGTCAACATATGACTCAAGACGAAGTGATTGATCTGTTTGCGCCCCATAATGACAGTGTGAATGCTGTCCAAAATTGGCTGAAAGCCGAGGGCATCAACTTGGATCGCGTGTCTCAATCCAGCAATCGTCAATGGATACAATTTCATGCCACCGTAGCGGAGATTGAGAAACTCGTTAACGCAACTTATGACATCTATGAGAACACGAAGACCGGCACTCTTCATGTTGGAACGGATGAGTACTCGCTCCCGGCTGAGCTTTTGGATCATGTCGATTACATTACACCAGCCGCTACAAGGCTACAGATTTCTGGAGAAGTCAAGGCGAAAAAGACTCGCCGGGATGTAATTCACTCAGCTCCATTAGGTGGCAAGGACGTTACAAGTAACTGTAATGATTTTGTCACACCTCGTTGCCTCCGCAATATGTACAACATCCCCTTGGCCCACTCCGCCATCAAGGGAAATGAGTTGGGTATCTATGAACGACAACCATACAACCAAACTGCATTGAGCTTGTTCTATAAGAAATTCTCGCCGTAAGCTATTTCAACATTTTGAGCCATGGACGAAACAACTGACATCTGTTCCAGGCAAATTCCTAGCAACACTCCGCTGTTGTTTACTTCAATTGATGGCGCTGAGAGGTTCAGCAATAACCAGACCGAGTCCACGATAGGCGACGGCGAGGCTATGTTGGATATAACCATCGCCTTACCAATCGTCTACCCGCAGAAAGTCCGCATCTACAACGTCGATGACCTCAGTTGGCAAGCGAATTTCTCGTCGAATGGCTATTTTAACACCTTTCTCGACGCTATCGATGGTAGCTATTGCAACCGTACCGCTTTCAACATCACGGGTGACAGCCCCGAGTATGACCCAATCTACCCAGGCTCGAATGGTTACACGGGAGCCGAGATGTGCGGCCTCTTCAAACCTACCAATGTCATCTCCATCTCCTATAACCCGGAGGAACAGCAGCGAAGCGCGAACTACGACCGGCGCCAGTGTAGCGAGTGGATGAAGCTCGGTCTACAAGGCGTGACGATAGTCGCGGCAACGGGAGATTACGGCGTCGCTGGCAACATTAACGAATGTATCAAAGACGCGAAAGGCAATTTCACTATCTTCAATCCATTGGCGCTGACCAATTGCCCATATGTGCTGGCCGTTGGTTCAACGCAGCTGGCGCCCGGTAATCCTGACGGCAGCAAGGGTCATGAGATTGCTACCACCACGTTCTTTTCTAGTGGTGGCTTCTCAAATATTTATGCGGCGCCAGAATGGCAGAAAAGTGCTATTGAAAAATATTTTCATGAAAAACCAACGCCTTACAAATTCTACAACACCATAGATAGCAAGGACATCGGTGCAGGTGGCGGCATCTTCAATCGTGGCGGCCGTGGAGTCCCCGATATCGCTGCCAATGGTTACAATGTTGTCACGGTCGATTTCAACAAGGTGATCGTCAATGGCGGCACATCGGCGTCTGCCCCGACTGTCGCCTCTATTCTTAATCGCATTAACGAAGAGCGCTTGAAGGCCCGCAAGCCAACTCTCGGGTTTATAACCCCAGCGTTGTATGCCAACCCTAGCGTCCTAAACGATGTCACGGTTGGCAACTCGTCTGGCTGTGGTACGCCTGGCTTTTTGGCTGCCAAGGGTTGGGACCCGGTAACAGGGCTAGGAACTCCAGACTACCCCAAGATGCTGGACTATTTCATGAGCCTGGGTCATAAGAGTGGAGGCGGGTGTCGGCGACAGTGATTTGATCTGCGAGGTAGTTCAGATACGGCAGGCTGGTTGCTGCAGTATATAGCCCGTAGAAAGATCTACAAGATAGTTAGCTTTCTATCCTCGCACTTAGACTCGTCGAAATAACAAATTAACAATTCTGAGATCCTGGAGTCATTCTATAGACAGAACTGTTCTTAAGCCAACTGGGAGCATCTCATGCCCCCGGTTATACTTATAGAAGAAGATGGCATCAAGCTTTAAATGCATAATCTGCACTATAACTTGTGTATTGTACTACCAGTTGGTATATGGATGTATTTCGCTTGAACGGCGTAGCTATAAATTCTTCCAGTTCACCACTATATATTGAATATAAGATTGACTGCCGATGGAATGGCCTCTCCAGGACTGCAATTGTTAGAACCTATTTGCTGCCCACTATTCCAGCTATACAAATACTCCCTCTCCCATTCACACACTAGAGCGAGTCCAATTATAGTATACTAGTCGTCAGGTCGGGGCGGCGGGGCAGATGCCAGAACTGTGGTTATGCGCCCGGCACTAGGTGCTTGGCAGATTTATTCTAGGAATAACACCATAGACTCAGAATCAGATACATGTACCTAGGGTCAATTCTGACCGTCTTAGCCAAGGGCAAAGTTGTCAAATTGGCGGCTTTGCCGCTGCCTATTGTTTTTGATTCTTCTTTGTCTTCTACTAAGGGGCCAATCGTCTCCGTCGGCGATGCTATTCTATTCTCTTTAACCATCTCTCTTGCGCCGCCTCTCAGCTCTCGCCGTGATATGGATGAGTACAGTAATCACCATGCCGACTTCATTAAGCGCTCCACCCAGCAGGAGTCTCAGAATCCAGTCAAGAAGAAGCATGCTCCCCTTAACGCCAAACAGCGAGCAGCCCTTCTCGAGCAGTTGAAGGAGGTTTACTTCCTCAAACCAGACTATGCCGACAACACCAAGATTAATATCGCCGGCATCTTGCGTAAATGGAAGATGTATAAGGCCTCGCCACCCTTCTCTTCTTCCCTGTCTCTTCTTTTATTTTCTTCAACCACAATCACCTCGCTAACCTACCTAGATACTGCAAAGCCACCAGGCTAGGACATTGGAAGCAGGTGGTTAAGATATTCTCGAGTTGTTTGACCCCTATAAATCGTCTCTCTCGATAAAGAGATAACTTTTCGCGTACGCCTCCCTCTGAAGGGCTTTTTGAGATTCAACATCCATCTAGCATCATCACATCCAGCTCGGGGAACATTATGAAGTGGCGCCACCACGACCACCCACTCCCCACTGTGCCTGAGCCTGCGCAACATCTGCTGAAATAGGCGGCAGTTCCCGTCCGCGGCTGGTCGGCCAAGGTAGGAACTTGATCGTTGCCAAAAATCTCAGATACCTTCCAATATCCTCGCGCGTAACGCCCTCGCCAGCGCTGTCATCAACGCCCGTCCAGCGATCAGCGTCTCCCTTAAGGACAGCCACAGCGTTCCTATCGTCTAGCTCAGGAGCGCGCGTTGTTGAGGGCAGGTCAGACGTGGCCATGTGGAATAACGGCATGAGCGCACTCTGCTCCTGATCCTTCTCAACCGAACCAGCTAAGACGAACTCCTCGAGCTGCGTCTTCCACTCCTCGTAGTCGACTTCAGGAACCTCGTAACCGTAGTAACTTAGCGCTGAGAGGAACTCGCTCATGCGCAGTCTCGGGTGTGCAGTGACGTGACAGACGTTCACTCCAGGCAGCGTAGGGTTCAGGGCCGACGCAATGACGACCTTGGCAACGTGATCCACCGGGATGGCGTTGACAGTATTGATGATACGCGGCCTAGCGCCCAACTGGACACAGCCCTTGCAGAGCCTGATCAAGAAATCATCCGTGTTGGAAACACCATTGCGGCCGCCGAGAATGTACCCAGGTCGGACAACAGAGCCACGGAGACCACGCTTGCCGGCCTCGCGAGTCAGTTGCTCAGAAACCCACTTGGTTTGGCCGTAACCAGTGCCGAGACCATAACGGCTGCCCTCCAGATCGTCTGCCTCAAGCACCGCGCCGCGACCGATGGCGACCTGGTCCTTTGAGAGGTTATAGTAGTGGTCGGTGTCTAGAGTCGAGGTCGATGAAACGAAGGAGAAAAGCTTAGCTTTGCCCTCGTTACAGAGCTTCATTGCATCAATAACAGAGAGTACGTTACTGCTTAGCATCTGCTCATATCGGGCAATCCAGTGGACATAAGCACCATTATGGACCACGACATCCGCTGTCTTAGCGACGTGCTTCCAGCTGGCATCATCAAGGCCAAGACGAGGCTTGGATAGGTCGCCAAGAACACACGAGATTCTGTCCTCCCACAAGTCTTGCCACAACAGATAGCCCTTAAGCGATCTTATCAGGCGCTCCTTAGCAAAAGTAACATCTTTCGCTCCACGGATGTGCGCGATGAGCTTGGTGTTCTTCCTCTCTAAGATGTCCTTGACTAGGTACGCGCCTAAGAAGCCAGTGGCACCAGTGAGGAAGAACGTGGCACCGCTTGACGGGCTCAGGGCATCTGGATCCGCCGTCTGGTACTTTGCGTCCAACGTCTTTACCAACTCATCCAATGATTTAGCATAGGGTGATTCGGTTTCCTTATTTTCCTCGACAGCCTGACCACTGCGGAGACGGTCAACCTGACTGCTCAGACCCCGCAGAGACGGATGATAATAAAGATCGCTAATAAGAACATCCGCATTCAGCTCCTTTCGAAGCGACAGCAGCATTTGCTGGGCGAGTAAGCTGTGTCCACCGCAGTCGAAAAAGTCTGAGTCGGGCCTAGGCTTGGATCAGCTTTCTGTCCATCTACAAAGCGTTGACTACTTCATCCATCACATACCTGAGGGTCTTGGCATTTAGACCTGGGATAAGAGTTGACCAGAGTGAGGCGACGGCCTTTTCTATCTCTGATAGGGCCTCCCAGCTCTTTAGATCCTCTTCCGAGGTCTCTTCCATTATTTGCGCTGTATCAGGGAAGGGCAAATTCGGGGAATCAACCTTGCCATTCGGGTTAAGTGGGAGCTTCTGTAGCATAATAAAGACTGAGGGTATTGAGTGAGACGCAAGACGATCCTTAAGGTGGTCACGAATAACCGCTTGAAGGGCGCGAAACCTCCTGAGGTAAACGACGGTAGGTCCTATCTCAATACCCTCGTCCTCAATATCTTCTTGATTATAGGCTTCCAGCCAGCGCTTCCACTCGGCGATCTCGGGAACAATATAGCTAACAAGCTTAGGTTCCTCATGGGCATTTCTCTTGACGAGCGTCTTGCAGTCTCGCACAAAAGGGCTTCCACTTAAATTAGCATCAATCTCGTTGAGCTCAATCCGGAAACCGCGAATCTTGACCTGAGAGTCGATTCGGCCAGATACACGCACGGCTCCCGAGGGAAGATACTGGCCAAGGTCTCCCGTCCTATAGAGCTTGTCATGAACTCCGTTAAAGAAGGCGCGCCACGGCTCACCCTTGTCCTTAGCCTTGTCAGCCTCTACCCACTTCTTGTTATCGACAAACCAGTTGTCGACAAATTTCTCCTTGTTCTTCTCAGGGTCGTTGAGGTAACCAGCTGAAAGTCCGGCTGCTCTTATTATCAGCTCGCCAATTTCTCCAACGCCGCACAACTTATTTTGGTCCTTCTGAGATACGACAAGGACCTGGACGTTCTGCATCCCCCATCCTGCGGGGATGGTGTCCCCCAGCGAGTCGAGAGCAGCAGGGTCCTCGTCGGCAGAAAGAATTTCAAAGTAAGAGACCGCTCGGCCTACGGAATAATAGTTAGATATCCTCGTTTCCAGAGTTGATTCGAGTCTGCTCACTTGTCTCCGTGGTTCCGTACATATTCACGATACGGCATGCTGGGGCCAATTGCCGAAGGGCCTTGCAATCGCGAGTGGTTAGAACATCGCCAACAAAGAAGACGTGTCGCAGAGAGGGAAACTTGGCGCTAGATGCTGCCACGAGCACATTGCCCATTGCAGGAGTTAGGTGCGTGACGGTGGGTGACCATTCTCGCATCCATTCGCTTAGCTTCTCGTGGGCGATGTCCTCCTTGGCCGGAATCAGCAGCTGAGCCCCAAGGAACAGGGGCGTGAAAATATCTGTGTAAAGGCGTAAGTTGACGCAGGAATATTATGACACTGACAAGTCTTACCTCGCTGAATGGGATCATGGGCAATCCCGCTAAGGCAAGCGAACTTCGAATCTGCTGAGAGGTTGAAGCGCTCCGCCATCCAGGGAAAGTACTTTGCCAAGCTGTAATGACGTCCTAACACGCACTTGGGCCTTCCCTCTGATCCTGAAGTGAAAGACATGACACCGATAGAGTCTGGGCCGACAAGAACGTCGGGGGGTGATGAGGCCTTGGAGCGCACCCTGTCGAAGATATCCGCGCCATCCTTCTTTCCGCCAAACAGGATGCCGTCGTCACTCATTCGGAGCTCGGGAATCTGGGTCTTGAGAGATAATTCTTCGTCGACATACTTCTGTACGAGGGGAGCAAGCGGACTAGGATGACAGATTAGCAAGCGGAAGTGTTGCGATGTGATGGTGGCTGCTGGAGGAGGTGGTGGTGGTTGGTGAGAGAAGGAAGCTGGGCCTGTTTGACAACACAAGCATGGAACACACGAACCCATTTTCGTCGATGGTTTTGCCGATCGAAATCATAGCCTTAGGCTGGGCTGTCTCGAGGTAGACTATTTCCCGTTAGTTGAACTGCCTCAGCAAGAATGGGGCAGGGTACGCCTACTCTGCTGCCTTTGCGGCGGGTACAACGGATCGAGGACTGTGACTGTGGCTCCGGCGGCCTGGACATGTTGGTTAGTTAAGTCCAATTGAAGCGGATAGAGCAGACCGCACCAAAACTCCCATAAACGCACAGATCAACTCCACGGTTCTATTCGCAAAGATCATGACCACATCTCCATTGGTGATGCCAGCATCGTGCAGATGGTTGGCAATTGTGTTGGCAGCCTCTGATATTTGCCGATAGTCGAAGCTTCTCGTTGGCGACCTAAATGGAATTCAGCAGCTGAACTTGGGAGGCTTAGGTTTGACAAGACAATTGTCTTACGTAGAGGTCTTGGTCTCTGTAACACAAGCTCGCGAAGGGTGTGCGAGAGCATTCTTGTTGAAGTGCTCGTGGATTGCGCCGATGTAGCCACTCCAATCGAGATCGCTCGTAGGATCAGGTAGCTCGGCCATAGTGATGGCAATTGTTGCTTGACAGTCTATAATAGATATCCAAGAAAACAAAAGAAGAGCTAGGAAGAGTGGTGATTGATTGGCGACAGATGGAGCATGTTAGGAAGTGCCTCGAGATTGAAGTTAGCCATAAGAACCGGGAGCTTTCTATTTTTTTTTTCTTTTTTTTTTTTTTTCTGGCTCGAATGCGTCACCGGTGCTCCGACTTTCGGGAGGGGCATTTCCGGGAGAATCACTTAAAAATGGAGGGGTCAAGCAAGGTTCAATACTAATACTATTATTAGCCCACATCCAAATTAATCCCAATGAATGAAGATGCACACGATACACAATACGCTCCGTGAGCAGTAGCGAAGCCAAGAGAGATAAAATAGCGGTTGTCAATCCCCTATTTGTAAATTGATGTAAATGGTTAGAGCTAAGCTATCTGGCGTTGGTTAGTTAGTTTGATGGTGTTGAAGTGTAGAAAATATACCCCAGCTAGCGGTATGATAGCTTGGCCAGCTCAAGAACTACTCAAGCAATGCTCATGAGCTACTCATATTAAAGCGGCGTTAGCTCAAATAACTTGGTTGAGGAAGAAAATATCGAATACTAAGATTGAAGTAGTATATTGAGCTATTATTCTAAAAAGTCTAGACGTTCAAGTACGCGTCATTATGCAGATGTTAAGAATGAATTTTTTCATTGTTTACTTTTTTTTTTTTTTTTTTTTTCAATTTTGTTTAACGACAGTAACAAGCAGTGGGTGAGTATCTAAACAAGAAAACATAAAACTTAGAATACCAAATAAAGGTTGCACCACCTATCATCACGGCGTTATCATTCCGCCGGTAACAGTTTCAAAAATTCCTCCACATCCTCAAGTAGAGCCGCCGGCTGCTCCAGCGCAGCAAAGTGCCCTCCCTTGAGGTGCCGCTTGAAAAATACCATATCACCGCTTGTGGCAATCCATTCCTTTGGTGCCCCCATTAGCTCAAACGGGAAAAAAGAGAAACCAAAGATTTTAGGCTTGGCGATGTACAAGTCCCGTTGCACATGGGAGGCTTCATCCCTGCCTTCAGGGAAGAATTGGCGATAGCAATATAGAGATGTTGCCATGCACCCGGTAAGGTAGTACAGAGACGCTCCTGCAATCGCCTCGTCCATCAGCTCCACAGAGTATGGAGTTGTGCTTTCGTTTAGCTGGTGGCCGCCGCTATGTGAGGTAGGAGGGAATGAAGCTGGATCAGTCCAATCGAGGAACTTTTCGCCGATCCAGGCGAGCACAGCGAGTGGGTTGGTCATGAGCGCCAAACCAACGGTAGACGGCCTAGTGGCATGCATCGCCATGTATGCCGTGGCTGTCCTTCCGAACCACTCACATCGCCGCATGAAAGCCTTGTCCTCCTCGTCGAGATCATCAAGGCTAGCATCTGGTGGTGGTGGGACTGGGGAGAAGTTTAGAAGCACGCCCTTGCAGCTTGGAGAATTGACGCCGTTCATGCGGGCTACAAAGGATCCTACGTCGCCTCCTTGGGTGATGTAAGAGGTGATCCCAAGTGTTTTGGTCATGAGATGGTCCAGCATGTGGCTAGCAGCAGTAACTGTAAAGTTTTGGTTTGAGCGAAGAGCGTCAGAGAGTCCGTAGCCGGGAAGTGATGGCACTATGATGTGATATGGCAGACTGTCTTCATCAGGGTATTTCTCTCGAAGAAGCTTGAGAATGGGCAGAAATTCGAAGAAGGACCCTGGCCAGCCGTGTACGAAGAGTACCGCTACCGCGTCCTTCTTCTTGGAGAAGAGTGCTGCGAAATGAATGTCAATGGCGGTATCACTTGGAGAGCCGTCTTCGTTGGGAGTTGGTATCGCTGTTTTGAAATTTGGAAAAGAATTGACGAGCTGCTCTCTCTCCTGCCTATTGTACCAACGATGTTTAGCTATCTGTTCCGAGATTTCATGGTCTGTTTATACGCAAGAATTATGAGATACTCACCAGATAAAGTTGTTCTGCCATCTCTCCTTTGCAGCCACCAACCACTCGCGCGTTATGCCAAATTCTTTCGACTTGTCGGCATATGTATTTTCATAATTTGCACTCGCTATGTTGGAGAGCTCGACAAGAGTATCCATGCGAGTTAACTCGGCCTTGGGAACAGCCAAGGTATATGACTTGATGGCTTTTTTGTTAGCTGTGCCAGGCAGCTGGCCATAGCGCTTGATTAAAACCATTTTCAAAAAGAAATTCTTTTATTCAGGTGTAACAATCAACAATATTTGTATGAGGCTGGGTGTTTTGGCTTTTCGATGTGGCATCTAATGACAAGATAAGAGAGCATTAATATATAGGTATGAGAGAGACAGCTTCCTCTCCTTATCTGCGCCTCAGCCCGGTATCAGCCTTCCTAGCTTGCTTTTTGGATGGTACCTTGAATGGAATGTGACCAACATGCATTACACCTATATCTTGTAGGATAATTACTATTCGGGCTGCATCCTTTGCTATTCGGGCTGCGCGTCTCGCCAGCCATTCCGGAATCAGTAAAGGTCGATGTGTCTCAACCCACCACCCCTGGGTATTAGTAGGGTTATGGAAGCTCATTAGCTGATACTAGTACCTGTGTGCTATCCTTCGGTTCTAATTATGAGACAGGTAGCTGCTCCTGCTACAGCTGTTTCTGCTGCTATTGCTTTTACTGTTGTTGTTGTTGCTTCTGAAGTCGTTCTACCCCTGCTTCGGCTTCTCACTGGTCTTCTTCTTCCCTTACGATCCTAGAGCTTTTAAGGTCTTCTTATAAATGTTTCTGAAAGCTGCAGCAAGCAACCTAAAGTGGCGATAAAGCTACCCACAAGCAGGTAGTAGTACAAATTATAAAAGTGGCAGATCTATTATGGCGTAGGGGCCCGGGCCGTGATGATCTTTGCCCAATGAGGCCCGTTTCGCCCACTAATTGCCTGAATAGCAAAAACATACTTAAGAAGAGTGGAGAACACCAAGACAGCCTCAGCGGGGCGTCTTCCTTGTCAATTATACGAAGTTACGAAGTACGGAGTACACTAGAATACACCCTTCCCGGGTCCAGGGTCCCCTGGCCGTACAGCGCTTAATACCTGGAAGAAGGGGTATTAAGCGGTTTACGGTGCATTCTTACCATCAAGGAGCTCTTGTATTTCTTATGTATGAGCGTGGTTAAGATTTAGCTCCCCAGAAATGTCTATCACTACTTCGAACCCCGTACTTCATATACATACAAGTATATACGGAGTACAAATAAATAAATAGAAATATAGTAATTGCATTTTCTCTAGCTAAGGAAATATTCCAGGGGAAGCATCGGCAGGGGTGTTAAGGTACAGAAGCCCCTTGTTCGCTACTCGCTAATGGCCCTTGTCTGCCCAAACACAGTCTATCGCTTTTACTACTGCCGCTTTTGGGTACCCTGGCCGACTTCAAGTTGTTCAACAACAAATTATACCGGGTGGCTATCCAACAAAAGTAAACCGATGAACGGTAACTACCGATCAATACCACTGTACGTGGCTATGCGGCAGCTCTCATCCGACGGCAAAGAGTGTACATGCCGCAAAGGCTACATAGGCCGCATAAAGTCGTCCGACGCCAAGCTCCGCACCGCTTTGAGCCCTCGGGAAGTAAAATTCCGATGATGCCTGAGCGGGAAAATGTGTCTGTATGGTTCGCACCTAGAAATTACTTCAGCCGCACTGCCGACCCGACACAAGAAGAGGTGGTGGGGGCCAAGAAGAAGTCAAAAGAAAAAGGGCTGGAAAGCAGGCGATCTTGCTGACCACTTCTGGTGTCTCCAAGTTTACTACCAGCTGTAGGCTAAGGAAAGCTGAAAACTAGATTCAAATTTGGTCTAGCAGTGGGTTCAGTTTAGCGTTGTGGTAATGCAGGGAGAGACGAGACAGCTAGGCTGGACTTGTGATGACTGGAATGAGTTATTTTGTTCATGAAGGCCTGTGCGGTACTAGCCATAATCGAATGGACAAGATGCATCATAGTGACCCCCCATTACAATTTTGTATTAGTACTGTATTACTATATGCTAATACCTTGACGGTGTTAGGAAGATTAGGTATTTCTACGCTAGGCTTATTTTATAAACTCCGGCCCTTGTTCCATCTAGATGAGTGAGGTGAAGCAGCTGGAGGAGATGGCGACCTCTTACAGAACATAATTATACCCATACTATACAAGAAGGGAAATACTATCAGGAGCAAGAGGTTACAAGCACCTTTCTAAACCATCTATCAGAAATAATACATCTAGAAGGAAACACTAAACCACGAGGAAGTTAAAGATCTCAGCCTTCCGGCTTCTCTACTCTATATTCTCCCCCTGTACTTTGCACGCGGCCATGTATTAATGGAAGTTGTAGCATTACACACACACACACCAAATTAGACCAGAATTCTCAGCTATCCCCCTCCGCCCAGATGTATAGCGTCAGATAAATTGGCCCTAGTACGAAGCAGTACTCCGTAGCAGTGGTGTACTTCGTAGCTGCTTGTGCAATAGCGTATGCAGGCTCTTCCCGATTAAGAGATCCCGGACTTCTATGAACGTGCATTGCATGGTGTGCGAAGTTCTGAGTGCACGGAAGGGCATCCCTCGCCCGTGTGGGTGGTATGGAGACATCACTACTCGTACTACTCGTACTACTAGTACGATTGGTGAAAAAAGAAACGACAGGCTGGATCAATCGCGGTGTTTCCACAAAAGTCTATTCCGATCGGTATCTAGATCGCCTAGTGTCAACTTAGAGTACCATTTTTACCGTGATAATGGTATCAGCCGGATTTACGAGAAGGATTCTGCACCTTGGTACTGACTTGGCCTCCCTCCACACGTGAACAGAGTATCGGTAATCCTGCGGCAGAGATCACCTTTGCGTGATGCGCATCGCCACACTCGTTAGATTTAGACGATGGCACTAAAAAATGCACACGACAGAGGCTATTGAGCCTTTCATTAGGAATTAATATCCACGAAGGAGTGCGCATGAATACCTATATTGGACCCACCCGCCGCAACCTCCCCGTCGTTCGGTTGATCTACTCGTGTCCTCGTGCATAATTCCGCAGATTCTAGTGTCAAGATACTGCTACTTCTCCTGTAGTCAGCTACTTCGTACTAGGCCTAGTATATTATTACGGTGCTAGATTTTCACCAGTCATCAAAAAGCCGCGGCTCTATTAGCGGCCGAGCGGATGCTACACTAGCGGTCACTTTTCCGCAGAAGCTGAGGCACTGATATCAAAATGCCCGCTTTTCAGACGTCTTCCGGCTACCGCTAAGATGGATCTACTCCAGCATTGGTTTATCACAAGATGATAGAGCTACTTTGTACGACTACAACCCGATTTAGGTTCAAAGGGTTGCAAGGCAGAATTCGGTCTCCACAGTCTGAGAAGTGCAAATTTAGATTCCACCTTGTGTCGATGACACGGGTCCACAGAAGTTCACAGAAGCCTCATGTGAGGAGAGAGATTTCTATGGTCGATGGCACAATAGCATTTCCATGTGATTGAGATAGAGACCAAATCGCTCGGAGAGTGGAGGCGAGAAGGAGACATAGGGTAATCATGTTCATCTTAGAAAGAGTCATCAAACGGAACCAAGGAAAAAAAATACTGAAAAGATGTTGTGATAATTCAAGTTCGTATTCTTTATACTGATTTCCATCCTTGCCTCTTGGCTATCTTTACACAGCTTTTTTTTTTTTGGTGAACTCATATCCCCAAACATCTTGGCCAACTGGTGCTCATTATTACTTCGTAGGAAATATATATAACTTCCATATTCTACGATCCCTGCTTTTTTTCCCCCTCCCGCCATTGCTCAGCAGAGCGGACTGCTGGTACCTAGCTAGTATACAAAATAATCACTTTCCTTTAACTAAGAGTTAACCAATTTGGTGTGCTTTACCGCCCTGCGAGGGTTCTTTCGGATGATGGCCATTTATGGACACGAACATCGTTCTCTTTTAGAATTAGTATACAAAGTACCAACTATCAAAGCTAGCTCTAAGTTCATCCCCCTGCGTAGAATCCTTGTCAACTGGGTCTAATTCCGATAATCCGGAGCGCTGTGACGTTATTATGCTTCTATACTAATCGGCTATATGACGGAGATGAGCGCGAGCCTCTACTTAATTCCTTTGACGTAAAGTTTTGGCGCACAACTCTTGCCCGGCCTTAGCCGATCTTTACTAGACCCTGGGCGAGCACGTTTTCTTTTCCCACCACGACCTTGTTTTAGAAGGTGGAGAAGCAGCCCTACTAATATAGCCTGCATGGGTGGGTAAAAAACCTGATAGTATCTGTCATTTATCAGTTGTATTTACGATGTTGTTGGTCTCTGCCGGTTGCCACAGCCTCGCGACTCATGCCTTCGAGCGATCTTTTACTAAACTTACTAAAACAGGAAGAGGATGCTCAGCTCTTTAGCGAGCGATGATTACTATTCTAAAAATTGAGAAGAGCCCCTTTGTGCCCCTTTTCTTATCATTATTTGTCCTACAGAAGTGGCGAGATTTGCAAAAAGAGAAGGAGTTGAAACGACCAATACAAAGGAACATGTGACATGCGCCAAAGAATGTAAATTTAAATGAGGGCTTTGTAAGTCCTACTCATATCATCTGACATATGTGCGTGTTCACTTTGCGGTCTCTGTCTACTTTTTGTAGCCCGCTTGAATGGCCTCTAGTCTTTGACAGCTTAGCGGCACTCGCCATTTTTAAGCCATTTCAAAACATCAAAGTCATGGGGAATGACGGCTAGATGGAGATCTTCATAGTGGCTCTGGCGGGAAATCAGCTGCGATAGGTTAGTTCCTGTGGGGATTACGATATGTAGCAGTTACAGGGTTTGCGGGTATTAGTCGTGATTGCGTTATTGGAGTTTTTATTTAGTTTGAACAGTATAAACCAATGAGCACCTTGAGGAGTATCCAAACAGTTACCTGTAACTAAACTGTATCTAGAATAAGTCCTTGTACCATTTTTTTTTGTTTATTATAGAGCTGTATTTAATTTTCTCTACTACCTAGATTTAGCCATCTTCCTGCGCGATTATTGATACCGCGGCAATGCGATTATTCATGCTTAACCACCGAGTACTACTAATAGCTTACCAAGTCTGAGCATAGTTCAGATATAAGTGCGTATTTGGAACTCACAGGCATGTTTTTGGAAGCTCATTTTTGACTGCGCGCCGCTTTCCCGGCCATCTCCAGGGGTTTGGGACAGGCTTAGAGGTGAAGACTCTGAGTTAGTAATTCTTTTTACAGCCCTGGTTAACCCTGGTTATGGGGCTATTTGGTCATTAGGTCGTGCGAGATAACACAAAATGCTGGTGACAGATGGGATGATACACAGGCGCTAAGGCTTGTTGTACAAGAGAAAACGTTCAATAATGGCCAAAGAGGGAGTAAAGTTGCCCTAGTTCAAATAATAATTCTTATTCTAGTACGGAATACCCAATCCATATCTAGCTTGTATACACTTACTCGTACACATCTGTAGAGTCGATAGTACTCCCAAAAAATGAAGAAGAAAAAAGTGAAGGGGAGACAATGGAGAAGTTATCCACGATATGCAGCTGATTTTACACCTGATGGTCAGGGTGAACTTCCCGCGTGACGTCAAAGTTCCGAACAATTTCAATTCCCCTTTCGCCTGCATTCTCAACGTCCGGCTTTCCATTATCGTCACTGCTGCCGCCATGAATCTGGACTACTGGCGCCGAATAGTTGCCAAAATCGTAGCTGCCGTCACGTTGTCTATGAGATACAAAGCGTTCCAGGCTTTTCTCCGAGGAATTATCTTCGGGAGGTGTCTGCCTCCTGGGGGCGGATCTATTCAAGCCAAAGGCCTTGGAAACGTGAGTCCCGCCGCTGTTGCCGCTGCTATTACCTCGTATCTTGGAAGTAAGCGTCTTGTAGATTCTGGATTCGGCAATATGCTTCTTCCAGATGCCCTTCCAGGCGGGGATGGAGCAGACAATCAAGGCGATATTGTTTTCAACGATGCTGTAGAGACATACTCGTTAGATCCAAACGATTCGGGTGGGATGGTCCTACTGTTGGAATTTACATTACATGTACTTACATGCAGATGAAGCTTTGGCTCTGTACGTAAATGATATCATCCGAGTCTAACAAAGCAATACGGAAGTTAAGCGCGATGATACTGGCAATAACTCCCCTGTTTCTCTTGCATTAGCGCATACATATACGTATTATCTCCGTCGACCATCGCGATGATAGGTACCTACATCAAGGCAGTAAAGAAGATGGCGCATACACCAATGCGTCTCTTGACGGACATATTTAGTTTCCATAGCACCGGCAGTGGTAGGATGAAGATGTACAAGTCAAGGGCGACCGCCAACGCTCCCTGAAGGACCCCCCAATAGATGAGCTGTTGGGGGTGGCCGTTAGTTAGGAGATCATCCCATGTCTCACCAGGCCGTGGAGCAGTGAAGGCAATATCAAGGGGTATCCCCGTCCAGTAGGTGAGGCCGGTGAAAACGAGGCCCACGTAGACGGCAATGCGCATAGGCCTATGCGAGTTGAAGATCTGGAGATAGAGCAGCAAGATAGCAGCCTTGGCGAAGAAGATGACCGGGCCAATGAGCATAACCTGAGCAAAGAGAAGCTTCATGTAATTTCCGTTGAACCAACACGCACGAGAGTTCCATTGGTGCCCGGCATATCTGAGCACTGGCGGGAAGCAGGGTAAGTATTTGATCTGGAAAAAGCGCCATATGTCCTCCATAGGAGTGCACATATGAAAACGCGGAAGGGTGACATACTGGATAATATAAGTCCTGTATAGGCTCCATTTAGGATGAGAGCGATGATGGCAAAGTCTAGGAGAAGAGGTCAGCTTGTACTACGTAGAATTGGTTACATCGCCCCCTTTTTCGTCATTCTTGCTTACTACTAGTACTTACAGTCTGCTATTTTGAGTTTGCGGATATTTACCCATACCCTTCCCACAGTAAATATGAATGAGAATGTCAACATGACTGTTGACACTGCGATGGTAGCTGGTGCAAGCGGCGGAGAACTGTTTAAGTCAGGAATAACCCCAGGAGGTGGCACGGCTGCGGGAACTTGGCAGAGATCTGTGCCTGGAGGTAACTGGGAGGCCATTTCGTATTTTTTCTTCTTCTCCTTCTCTCTATTGTTATCTCCTTTTCAGCTCTCAGTTGGGTGGTCTTTTCGATTTACGGCAGCGGCGGAAGAAGGCTGACTTCATATAACACGATACACATCAGGATATGAAGCTCGCAGCGTTTACGGTGGTGAGTGTGATGGTATAAGAGGTATTCAGTGTGGAAGCCATATAAGTGCAGAGCATCCGCATAAATGTGATGGACTAGCAGCATAGGGCTGGATTGCCAAGAGAAGCAGCACTGGGATCTCTCTTTTTAACTACAAAGAAATAGCCACTAGTTTCACATTATTCATAGTTAGGAGAGCAGAAATGAGAGAAAGAATGAACTCTAAAAACTAGTATATGTTGTTGGTTCGACGACAGTGTGTAGAAGTCGTTTTACGCATCGGGCCACTCTAGCCACTCTCAAGCCCAGAGAGCTTCTGTGCATTCAGATTTCTTCACTAACGGATGGCTTGATGAGATTAGCGAACTAGTGGCCGAGATGAGAGAGCTCATAACGATGCATGCAGATTCGCATTCCTGTCGTGCTCTTGCGCCTGGTACGGCAATTACTGTTTTGGAGTAAATCATCACATTCAGCTGTGAGTGAAGCTGCCACAATTCACGAAAACGAGTAAGAATTACCACTCTCTAGGCTTGTTTTGCGGCCATCTGCTTCGACTTCTCTTCGCTCTTCCTCGCACGTTGGTGTTGGTGGCTGGCAAGCTGGTGCGGGGCGTGGATGGGCATATTTCTGGACTAGATGAGAAGAAGCCGGAGGGGTCAAAGTCAAATAGCAAGATTCGCAGCGCCTGAATGAGCTTTACTCTTTCCGGGCTTAGAGCTGAAAATCAAGAAGAGAGATAATGATGGTAGTGGGTGGCAAGATGGGCAGACAATCTATTATCCATAGGTTATACTTGTATTGGTAGAAGCCGAAGCTTCCACTTGGTAGTAATTGCGTGTATGAGCAAGGTAAACCCGACCTTTGTCTGCGTTCGAAGAGATTCTCAGCGCTTCCATCTCTGCCTTTACTGATCTACATATCGGCGCAAAATGAAAATGTTTCCCCGGTACTCCGGATACTACTTCCCATATACCGAAGGGTACCCATAACTGTCCCGTATCCTTTGTAGTGTATATTATGCACAGACCTGACTGCAGATATCTAGGCCTGCATATTGGTACAATAAGAAACCGATATGGAACTAGGACTAGCAACGAGAGCTTCATGTGCTCGCTAAACAAGAACGTGAACGGGGGCGGCAGCACGACAGACAAGGCTGGGTGGATGGAATCCCGCAACTAAGACGCCCCAAATCACAAGAAGAATAGAGATGAATAGAACCCCGCCCATACTTCATCCGACAAGTACGACGGAAGGATTGGCCGCAACCCACTGTGGCGCTGAAAGCTGCTTCTCCGGAAGGCAATCTATCTCTTTTTGCACCAGGGCTGCCTTGAGCCAAAGAAGTTAGCTTTGCGTATCTGCTGCTCCACCAGCGGTTCTCGCCGCCCTGCCGGGGATCGTCTGTGGAGAGGAAAAGCAGTGGACACACACACACCCAAGCTCTCTGCAGGGCGGGGAGGAGTAGCGCACAGATCCTACTATAGACATGGGACACAGCCTGTGCATGCTTCCAAGGGCTGGTAGTTTACTGGTATTTGTACAAGTACTATATGTACATGAAGTAGACAGACGCATCCTCTTTGGAAAAGTCATTGCGACGTAAGAGAAGTGGGCGCCTCATATAGCGTGGCAAGGCTCTGACCATCTCCAAATGTTGCTGCCGCCACACTCTGGTATATGCCCTGGGTCGAGAAAGTCGCCTAATTACTTCATCTCGGATCATAAGCTAATATAAAGCTAATCTATAGAATACGAAGTACACAAATGCACTTTCCAGCTTGCCGTAGATGTAGAAGCTCATTTCCGCAACAGCCTCAGCTCTTGGGTGTTTCGGAAATAAAAGAGGAGTATTAAGTAACGCAAATTCAAAAAACCGGACAGGCTGAGACATGTAGCCGAACCAAAAAAAAAAAGGGAAAGAAATAGCGAAAACAAGGAATGAATGAATGATACCATACTTGCATTGCTTCACGTAATGGCAAAAGACTAGAGGCTATTCAGGGAAGTGATATACTACTGTGACACGACTACCGTTGCTTTACAGCGTTGCAGCTTCAAAGTTTTCTATGACAGGGTGTATGGCGTATTTCCAATAAGATCCCACCAATGGCTTCATCGCCACAGAACCTGTGAAAAAAAAGAAAAACTCAAATCGCAGATACCTCCGCTAAAATTTCTTTTTGCGGAACATAACAATAGTATTGCTCCGGGGCACCATGCTCGATCTCCACGTCTTAGCTCTCGGCGCCTCAGGAAATGGCATCTTGCACTCCCAGCCGTCTAAGATGCGGATAAGGATGAGCTTCGTCACTAGCGAAGCATAAAATCGGCCCGGGCTATTGTGAGATGCAGCATTAGTTGCGTACTGATAATAAACGCGCATAAAACCTTTCAGCCGCTCAACTATCTGTGGGCACAGCCAAAACGAGGGAGTAGTCACTTACCAAGCCGTACTACCAAATCCCCAAATCAACCAATCAGGACTGGCGTCTGTCAAGTTAGACTCCTTCTTGTCAGGTACGTCAGAACATTGCTTGTGCTGCCGAAGCTGGTCGTTGGCACGCGCAAATCTGAAGCCGTCGAATATCTGAGGGTCTTTGTATCGAGTGCAATCCTGCATCATGGCTCGCTGAGGAACGCATACCCAGTCGCCCTTGCTGATGGATGAGCCATCGTGAAAGGTATACGAGATAAGAGCCTTCCGCCGGCATGTAACTGAAGTGCCATTGTAAGCCGGAACATTAGTCTTGATAATACAAGGAGACTTCTTTTTTCCCACTATGTGACGCAACTTACTGGCATCGGAATTGCTGCATCGTATTGATTCTTTAATGAAGCTGTCAAGAAGCAGCAGCTTATTCACATCTTTTGGTGAATTCTCTGCATGGAAGTACTCTCGAGCTTCGTTCTGTAAAGGCTCGATATACTCGGGGTGCCGGCATAGGTCTTGAATTACATACGTCGACGTCTTATTTCCAATGCGTCAGTCGGTGATGATGTCAGTATGAGTGGAAAGATTCTCATACCATGGCCAATTGATGGACTGACCCAAACCAAACTGCCATAATCTCACCCACCATTCTCGCAGGTGTCCAGGGGTTTTTGCGAGGCGAAGTGTCAATCAGCCATTGCATACAATCCTTCTAAATAGTGCCAATGTCAGTCTTAATACAGTCCTGCCCAAATAATAGGCTTGCGGTGCTGCAAGTTTGGGGACGGCCATCCCAACGCACCGGTATGGGTCCATTAGACTGCAGATCTCTGACTACCAGCCGCTGTTCAACAATTGGCACCAGATACCGGTACAGAATTTTCGCGGCCCTGTGTCGATTTGTGGCCATTGATGCAACTAATGGTTTCACCAATCCGG
The DNA here is from genome assembly GCA_030278935.1 of Trichoderma polysporum. NCBI lineage: Eukaryota > Fungi > Ascomycota > Sordariomycetes > Hypocreales > Hypocreaceae > Trichoderma > Trichoderma polysporum. The sequence goes on along the minus strand of JARFTM010000140.1, from coordinate 58,089 downwards.
GCGTGATGCGCAGGAGCTCAGCCGCAAAGATGACAGCTTGTGGGAACTCCAGGGCTGCTGTGGTGAACTCGGTGTTATGGGCTATTTTGTGCAGTCGGCCATTAGTACACGGGCCATTTTCATCAATACATAGGACAAAAGAGAGGCAAGGTTTCTTACAAAGCTCTTCGCCAAAGAAGATGAAGCAGTTAACTCTGGTGACAAGTCTCTTCATCACGGGGAAGATTTTCGCATGCGCAAAGCCTGTAAGCTATAGTTAGAGCCAATAATTCTATAAAACAAACATTTGTGAGAAAAGAAAAGAGAAGAAGAGAAAAGGAAAAAAGAAAACCCAATTCGCTTGCCATCTGGTTGGACGTCTTTCAGCTCAATCTCCAAAGCATCCTTTACTAGGCGCTCCAGATCGGATTGGAATTTCGGGAGATGGGATGTGAGAAGGCTTCGAAGAGAACGAACAAAACCCGTGCCCTCTACTCCACGCTGGTCCTTCCACTCAAAGCCATGCATTGTGTATCTGGGTTGAAGGATCTGCATATTTGATTAGGCATGTACTCCGTAGGTCTCAGAACTACCACCGTTGCATCACACACCTCCTTAGCCACCGCATGCAGCGATAGGTGCTGTAACGGTGCATCTATAAGCTCTCTGATATGATCGGTAGACGTAACTAGAAGGTGATCATTAGATGGAGTGGGAACCTTGAAGGCTTTCCCCTGGGCCTGTCTTTTGTCAAAATTCGAAGAGATAACTTAAACTTCTGCCCGATGCACCGTTACCTTGTCGTATGCACGATCGATGAGTTCGGGGCCCCAGACAAGGTAAGAAAGTCCCTGAATGCGTCGAAACGGATAATACGTTGCCTAATCTAGATTCAGTAGAGTCCACTATCTCGTGTGGAACTCTAAGTTGGTAACTGACCTGTCTGATCCATTGAAACTGGGCCAAGATCAAAACGACAACGAGGAGAATGGCTTCGAGAAAATGCTCTCTTTGTATTATCAATGTTATCAACTTTAGAGTAGGCGCGCTAGTGTCTGTATTTACAAACATTTTGTCTGTTGGTTTTGGTCGAGATGCTTGATTAGGGGGAAATGGTAGACTAAGAGCTGTTGGGAGAAGAGACAAGATTGGAAAGTTTTGTAAACTTGAGGCAAGGGCCTGTTCATATTTCTCCTGATATCATATACAAATATATAAACGAGAAGACTAGTGATAGATAGTGGCTATGAAGGCGTTGTGAGCAAACTTTCTGAGCACTCGTTTCAGAACAAGCGTACATAGAGATCTACATGAAGCCAGCTAAGACGAAGAAGCCACTCTGGTGCACCGTTTTCCAAATAAATTTACCCTGCCTGATAAGATGAGGCATACGGGCAAATTGTACCTGTTCTGTAATACTGATCTCGATATGATCTCGGAGCATTGACATTGAGTACCAGCTGATGGATAACGTAGTGAAGCGGCCTGGCTATGCTGGAATGCTACATTGTGAATCGGCGACAATACCGGATATATTATACGTGCAGCTGATACATATTAATCACAACTAAATGTCATTATGAGTTATAATCCCTTTTTTATTTTCGACCCTAGTGCTACTACTCATTCTACATCATCTTCTTCGTCCGCGAATGCACGGCGAACACCCAAATGTCTACCAGGAGAATACGAAACAAGTATTTGCTCTTTTTGTCCCTAAAGGAGGCTGCATAAGCACTGGCCGCATATAATCCCGTTAGACTCACGCGCCATCAGTTCGCGGGCGTTCCAGGAAATCGACGGCACATCTCCTCACTGAGCTGGGTCCATCAATTTCCATTCAATTCTATGGCATGGTCGGCAGCTGAAGAGGGGAAATGATGGGTGGCAAGGGTCAAGGTTTAATTAGTTAGGAGACGCCCAAAAGGGAAGGGAGAAGCTATGTTTGCTGTGAACCTGGGTGCGTCTCGTCCTAGTTTAATTAGACAGGTTTCTTTTGACGACAAACACACCTTGATATAGATATTAGTGCTCGTAACTCTCTGAGCAAGGGAATCAGATGCATGGATCGCTTAGTTAGATTTCCACTCTCCTATTTATCATCGCCTTACAAGGCTAATCATGAGAATAATATCAGTCTTCGCCATCGCGGTAATAGCCCGAGTTCCACACATATATAGGCTTAAGAGAGAAAATTATAATAGCAGCTCATAGCTATGTAAGGCTCCAGTATATCACAAATGATTAAGGAGAGACTAAGATATTCTCATCCTTGATCCACCCTTGCTGAGCCTGTTCCCACTCACATACGACCAACCCTGTCTGTTTGCTCGCTCAAAACTTAGCGTTTGAGATAACGCCCTGCCTCCCCTGTTCAACCTGTCTCGTGGGGCAAATACCGTTAGACCGTTAGACCGTTATATGGCCTGGGCACAGGGCTGAATGCCTCTAAGTGAGAGTCTAGATGGCAATGATGGTAATAGTGGCGTTGCGGCGTAGTTGCCAAATACCCGGTAGTCGCTTCTATTGGCCGAGCGTTTCAACCCGATATTCAACGTCTCCTCCATGACCTGAAGCGGAGGAGTCTTACCTGGAAGTCGGTTGCGGTGGGTTACAATATTATTTCGCCTAAGGACACTAGGGGGGAGAGCAGGTTATTATCCAGGTTCGCTATGCGATGCTATTACAATAGAGCTGAGAAAACGAGTGCGGCGCAGCACGTTAGCTGATAGAGGACAAACATACCTGCATGTCTAGTACCATACCACAACACATGATAACTAGTATTAGATACGTTTCTGCCCATGATAGTATTCTCCTTCGTTATAGTTACTCTATCCCATAATCTTTCTTTTGACAAGTATCTTCTCAAGCCGTAGCTCATCATGTTGCTCAGCACAATTGGAGTGCAGGGCAGATTGGTCTTCGATGCCCTTCCAGATAGAGCTCAAGACATCGTTGGCTCAGTTGTAGTCACAGTTGCATTGATGCCTGTATGGTTTCTTTGGAGGTTGTGGCGATTTACTGCCCTTCCTTGGATGTATCCAGATGATCCAGAAGAGCTACCGTATTGGATTCCGAGTAAGTTGTTCAAAGTAACCTCCTTTCTCTTTCTTGTTATATACTAGCTACTTAACCAGGGATAAATTGCTAATTATTAAATGCCTGTAGTTCTAGGTAAGCATTTCATTGACATGAGGTAAAGTGAAATTTGGAGATACTGATACGATCTGAAATCAGGCCATGGACATGCTTTTTTCAGCAACTCCGACGCTTTATTGAGTCGAGCCAGGTAAGTACATCCAGATTGTTTCACTCCTAATACACATGGCGACGAACTAAATGTTTTGCCATTCAAAGGGCCTATTTCGGCAACACCAACGATCCATTCGCAATAACCCTCGCAGGATCAAAGATGTATGTCATCACAAAGTCCAAAGATGTCGCCGACGCATACCGAAACACACATACTTTATCCTTCAATGAATTTATCCAGGCGCTGATGCGGGCCTGCGGCAACACTGAATCTTGCGTCCAGGCAATGTATACGCCGCTGCCAACGGACAAGGAGGGCTTTGCAAACCCACGCGGGAAGCCGTTGGGGGCATTGGCACGAGAGATGCATATTTACCAGCTGTATCCAGGAGACCGTTTGGACTCTCTTGAGAATTCTTTCCTTGAGTGGTTTGATGCGCGTATGAATCTGGAGAAGCTGCAAAGTGTTTGCTCTTATGCCATTAGCTCGACAGGCAGCGATATTGTACTTCCTCTCATGGAGTGGTGCTCTGATTTTTTTACACGCGCTGGCCAGAGAGCATATTTCGGCGATGCAATTGACGCAATTGATCCCATGCTGACCAAGACATTTATTATCTTTGATGAGCTTAGCTGGCAGGCCCTCTACCAGTACCCTGATTTCCTCGCTAGCGAGATGAAGGGTGCTAGGAATGCCATGCAGCGCGCACTGAAGAAGTATATCCAGCTGCCTCAGAGCCAGAGATCTGGCGATGCTTGGTTTATGAAGGCAATGGAGAATGAGATGCGAGCTTTGAACATTTCTGAGGACGACATTGCAACGATGCTGGTGATGGTATACTGGGGGTTCGTCTACTATCCTTTCTCCTTCTTCTCCTTAATGCGCATCTTTCTCTGCAGTTATCAGACTAACATTCATTCTAGAATTAACACGAATACACGCAAAGCTGCCTTCTGGTTGCTCAGCTACATGCTTCAGGCCCCATCTCTCGTCCAGGTCATCCGCAATGAAACCAGGGCAGCCTTCAGCGAGGACGGCAAGATCGACCTCGAATACTTACATCGCCAATGTCCTCAGCTCGACGCCATGTGGAACGAAACCATCCGCATGACCGCCTACTCAGCCTCCGTACGCTTCATCACCGAGGACACCGTCATCGGAGGCAAAACCCTGCGCAAGGGCAACAGGTTAATGATTCCGTATCGTCAGCTGCACTTTGACCAGGGCGTCTTTAGCAAGACGGCAGAGTCGTTTGACCACGAGCGGTTTCTGAAGAACGTAAACTTGACTCAGAACAACAACTGGCGGCCATTTGGAGGCGGCAACACAATGTGTCCGGGAAAATACATGGCCAAGAGGTCGGTCTTGTTGTTTATTGCCATGTTGTTGCAGAGGTTTGATATTCAGATGGACGGATACCAGCCTATTCCTGCACCAGAGGAAGGTAAGCCTGTGCTTGGCCTTATGTCAGTCAAGGACGGTGAGGATTTGAGAGTGAGGCTGACGGCGAGAAAGGCGATGGTGTAAGCACTTCAGCCTAAGATTGCTTTGAGAGCTGTAAACTACTATCGATGTATTTAGATATATCACTGGATAGGTAAGAAAAGAGTCTAATTTGTTGGAAAATATAGTAACATGATTGTACATCTGCGACGTGCCGTAAGATAATAAGACTTGGGAAATGGGACTGCACTGCGTTAGGCATGTTGGGCTCTTAGTCTAAGAGAGAGATTATGCTTAATATCTATTATATGGAGTAAATATTAATTGACTGGTTCCCCGATGAACTAATTTGATCCTGTTGGATCGCGTTTGCCTCAAATTGCCTAGGGTAATCGCCCGCCTTGTTAGTCCTCATACATGTAAGCAACGAAGTCGATCGATTTGGGGAAATAGCCGAACTTCGTACTCCGTATTTACCAACCACTTAATAACGTACGTGTACAGTTGAGGCTGGCGCAGCTTATCCTGGTCGCATAACGTCACCTCGGCCATCTCACGCTCGTATTGAGCTCTCCTCTCTCTTCTCCAACACTCAGAATTGCAATCCACCAAAAAGAAGTACCACTCGTCAATCAAGCCGGCAATGGATGACTTTGCGCGTAGAGACCCGGTAGACCAGCTGTCTGACCGTCAACCTCACGATGAGACCACCCGCCAATTCTTCTCACATACCAGCGCGAGACGCATCAGCACCGACGCCGTCATTGCAAAAGCGCTGCGGCAGCAGTACCCGAATCTAGTTCTGTCCATCGCACCAGCCGGATCATGCAACTTGCTGGCCTATGCAGCAAGCGGCCACGCCCAGTTTACGCCGTTGAGCGATGACGACCATCATGTCCCGTCGTCGCTCTCATGGAAGATCTATCTGCCGCCTGCGAGACGCATGGACGGAGGCCTCGGAGTCGTTGCAAAGGATACCCAGTTTGAGAAGTATCTGTACCAGTGGAAGGACAAGGATTTCATCGTCTACCTGATCAGCGGCCGTGATGGAGATCAGTCGTACCCGCAGCTAAACAATTACTTTGTGCTGTCGACGCATGAGGAACTGGCAAATCAACTATTTCTTGCCGCTGGACGGTGGTCTAGCGATCTGCATGAGGAGATATGGGTGTTTGATGGAGGATATTGGGCCAAGAGCTCTGAGCTTTACCAGAGTGCGATGAAGTCGTCTTGGGAGAGCGTCATTCTGGACGAGCAAATGAAGAGTGTTCTCATTGAAGATCATCTATCTTTCTTTCGATCGAGGGATACCTATGCTCGGCTCAAGGTGCCCTGGAAGCGAGGCATCATATATTATGGCCCACCTGGGAATGGCAAGACCATCTCAATTAAAGCGACGATGAACATGCTTTACCATCTAAAGCAGTCGGTTACGACGTTGTATGTGCGGTCTCTGAAATCGGTATGTTTGCCCCTCATCATCTTACTTCGTTCAGACTTTTATTTTTGTCTTATATCCACCGCGTTTATGCCAAATTTCCACTGACCAGGGGGGTTACAAAATAGTACTTTGGGCCAGAGAAAAGCATAGATATTGTTTTCTCAAAAGCCAGACAATTTGCGCCATGCTATCTCGTTTTCGAAGACTTGGATACCATTATTACAGATGACGTTCGGAGCTACTTCCTGAATGAGGTGGACGGTCTGAAGAGCAACGATGGTATTTTCATGATTGGAAGCACCAATCACCTTGATCGATTGGATCCCGGCATTGCAGTAAGTTTTTTTCCAAGACTCTTCTCATTACACGTCTGCCATTTTTTTCTTTTCCTAACTCGTCTTAACTTAGAAACGTCCTTCTCGCTTCGACCGTAAATACCTGTTCCCAGACCCAGACTTCGACCAGCGCGTTGCCTACTGCCAATTCTGGCAGAAGAAGCTATCCGACAACAAATCCATCAGTTTCCCCGACAAGCTCTGCAGCGCCATTGCGGAAATCACAAACGACTTTAGCTTTGCGTACATGCAAGAGGCGTTTGTGGCAGCTTTGCTTGCTATTGCGCGGACTGAGCAGCCCGGCGACGAAGATGATGATGATGCGCAAAGTGATGCTATGGTTATGACGGTAGACTTGACGGAAGATGATTGGGTTCAGGTGCTGGATAAGCCGGCTGAGGAGAGCCCGGAGTTGGATGAGCTGGCGCTCTGGGTTGAGATTAAGAAGCAGATTGCGATACTGCGTGAGGGCATGGAAGCGAAGTCGGTGTGAGCCTACTACTTCCAAGCATCAAATAATGAGTTTGACGGAGGAGAGCGAGGCAGAGAGATTTTACACTTCAGAAGAATGTCAATGATATATATATACTAGGGATATAGCACGTTACAAATGAATTGGTTTATAATAAAAGCCTGTCTTTCTTTCAATTTATCGTAATATACAGCAATTAATAGCTAAAATAAAAAATGCTGTGCAGGCTACGGTACGTGTAAACTTGATCATAACTAATAAATACATAGAATCATATCTTACTATTCCCAAGTATCCAATGTGAGGGAACTGAATAAAACCAAAGAATGAAGAGGCGATTGTGGCCTGCTGTGCTCAGTCCACTAAGCTTCTCCGTTCAAACCCGGCACCATATAACTCAAAACACATAAGCAGCGTTACATATAACAAGAGCTGTCCATAATGATATGTCCAATAAAAGAAACCGGTATAATACCTATCGACAAAAAATCGGGCGAGGATCAGTAAATAACAAGGCCCGAGGTGAAGTGCTAGAGTAGTTATCCCTTCGCATCAAGTCTGAAATCTGTATATACAATTAGCTCCATGCATCTTCATTTTCAGGTAGTCAGTGGCCCTTACGTTTCCGGAGAATTGGTAATCTCCTCGAATCCCTGTAGAATATCGAATCCCATGGCCACCAGAGGCTCAAAGGCATCATCCACGACCTGCGACGGATTAGATTGGAAAAGGTCAAATTAGAAAAAGAAGGATTAAAGGATTATAGCTTACCCAGCTCAAAACTGTTTTGTTTGCTTTGTGGCCTTTATTCTGTCGAACTCCCATTAAAGCAAGGCCCTGCAGCACCAGAGTCGAAAGAGGGGCTAGAGGCACAATTGGAGCCAAGAGACCACCAATGTCTTGCCCAAGAGATACCAAAGGAGGAACGTATCTAGCTAGAGGGCTGTTAGGCCTGCTGATAATGATGGTCCCCAGCAGATTTCCTCCCGCGTCTTTGGCTCGCACGATGCCACAAGCTTTGCTCTCTTCAAGCGCAGCTCGATAAAGTTCAAGGACTTCTGGGTTTGCGTGGGTTCGTACGTGATGCATCACAGTATCTCCGCTTTCGACGCCATAAATCAGGTCAAAGCTGATATTGGCTCGCTGGATGCTCTGCGATAAGCCCTCAGGAGCATACCAAGCACCCAAATCATGGATGATCATATTGGTGAGCCTCCGAGGGAACTGCGTGTCCCATCCGCTGTTGCTGAACCATTCCTTTGTCGTAGTCACTTCGATATCGAGAGGAATTCCCAGGAAGAGAGAGGGGAAAGATGAGCCCAGTTGGACTTTCTTGATGCCTCTCTGCTGGGTCAAATTCTTCAGCGCTCGGCGATGGAGAGATCGACCAATTGATAGGTTCCGCTTGGTTGGATCCACAAATAGAGCTCCAAGGATACCCACGTTCTGGATGAAATAGGTAGCGACAAAGCCGTAAAGGGCCTGTGTGCTGCTGTTTCGTACCACGAAATGAGCTTCCTTTACATTTGGATTAGCAAGCACAAAGGTATCCGAGCTTGTGGTCTGAAGGTAACGGAGATCCTGATCACTGGCCCTATGCACAGCCCGAATGAGATCATTTAAACCATTCCTGTCTCGATGGCTATCGAACTCTTCCACGAGCCAATGCTGTCGAGATTTGAGGACTTTTTTGCTCTTTCGCAGAGTTCCCGGCATGGTGCCAACTGGATTGCTGTCTCCAACAAGCGCGCGGACCAGAGCAGCCATGGCGTTCTCCGTAAAATCGTAGGTGCAGATGTAAGTGCCGATGGATTTATCCATGGCAAAGTCGTATGGTGAACTCACAGCAACTACAATAAGCTGCTTCTTTTGACCTCTGCTGCGAAGCATAGAGCACATCATGTCAACGTGTTTGGTAAAACCGGCCTGATACAGATTTCTATTTGCGTCCGCGGTGAAAATAACGATGCAGGATGCTCTATTAATGAGATTTTCGTGTACTGTGTAATAGAGAGTCAGTGTATGTTATAATCAAGGAATAATGAACCCAATGTTTCTCTCACTCACCTGGTCTCACTCCGTTAGCCGTGTAACTCGTGTGCAGCAGCTTCTCATTGCGGTACCGTGCCAGTGTTTTCCCAAATTCTCGAAAGACTCCTTCTCCGCTCATAATGGCGCTTCTTTCTCGGCTTTGGTGATTCCACCTTTCATGTGGGGTAGAAATCAACGATGGATCATTCTTTGAGTCGAGCAAGCTTTTAGTCAAAGAAGACGCTGGAAGCGGTTTGACTAGGGGGGTGAGCAACAATAGCTCCTCGCCGGGATGCATCGAAAGGGAGAGGGGCAGCATCTTCTCCTTATCTCGTACGATGGTAATGGAATCATCATAGGCTCGCCTAGATAGGGCAAGGTGGGAAGGACGAATCTGGGAAAGAAGATTTACCCCCGGAGGATTTAGTGCTTTTGCCCATGAAGTGCAGGTCGACTTTACATGAAAGATTCTTCTCAAAGAAGTAAAGATTCTCTCTCTCGTAATGATACCATTCTCGTAGCCTAGCTTGAGGCCTCTGATAGCTTCCAACTGAACGTCATAGGCGCGGCAGAGCAGTATGATGTCGCACCCGGCTTCCACAGCCATAACAACACCGTTCTGGACTCCAAGATCTTGGCTCAGTGCCTCCATTTCAAGGCACTCCGAGATTGCAACGCCTTTGAAGCCAAGTTCGTTACGGAGAAGGTCATCGACCACTTGATCTGAAAGACAGGCATGGCTGACATTCATAGAGGGATTGGAGATTGCACAACCGCCAACGAACATGGCATCGAGCTTCCCAGAAGAGATGGCGTTCCGAAAGGGGACTAGAGCACTGAGGCTCAACTCTTCTAGGGTCTGAGTAATGATGGGGACATCGAGATTGGAGCCCAGGAAATCAAGGTTTCCATAAGAAGGAAAATGTTTTCCACAGGAGGCTATACCAGCATCGCGGATCCCGCTCAAGGCTGCGAGTCCATACTGAGATACCTCTTGGGGGTCATCACCCGAGGCTCGCACTCCGATAACTTGATAACGCGCATTGTTGAGAACGTCTAGTACAGGGCCGAGCATGAGATTAACACCGCAGGCCGCGATTTCGGTGGCCGTTGCCTTGTTGACTTCGTACGACAATTCCAGGCTGCCAGTTGCGGCAATGGCCATGGCACTAGGGAACTGGCAGACAAAGTCTTCATCGAACAGACTGTTTACGCCGCCATTTTCTTGATCTACAGCAATGAGGAGAGGCTGCGGATGGCCAGAATTCTTGGCAATCATCTGCAGCTCTTGAACAAGCAATGCAGTTTGATGGGCCGCTAATTGGCCAGTTAGCAAGACGTCGGGATCCACCATAGAGACTTATAAGTCCGTAACGAGACATCCTGAAAGGATGAAGCTCATCGATTACACGACTGAAGGGGTTTTGGGGACGGGGGAGGGGGGAGGGGATCACACATTTCAAATTTTTGGCTGTCAGAATGATGGAGCCCAGGTGATGATCCTCAATGAGGCTTCTGATCTGAGGCGTAACTTGGGTGCCATCCCAGCCCATGAGCAGCATCTGCCCGATCGCCCTGTATCAAGCCAACCATTGTTAGCAACGGACTGCTAAAGAGCCACGACATGCGAAGCAGCGGAAACGTGATATGACATGACGACAGCACATACCAGTCAAGATTCTGCCATAGCGGATCCAGTTCAAACTTGTCGGCCGACGAGCCGTTGATGGAGTTGGCCATTATGGATGAGACGCGGCGAACCAGCTCGTCATCGGCTCAGCTCAGAGCAAGCACCGCGGTGGCGGCGCTGCTGGTCACAAGGGACGACTGTCTCACGACAAAGTAACGAGACGATGGTGGCCCCTGCTCTGATCAAAGGTTGACCCCTCGGTGAGTGGCTATACGGGATCACACAATAACGCAAAAACACCAAAAACGTGATTCACTACGACCTTGGGCCCATGTCTCGAGCATCGCTCATGAAGCCTTGTCGCGATTGGAAATACGGCCTAATATCGGCTAATTGGGAGGAGTTATCGCGGCGGGGCCGAGTTCCAGATTACTATTACGGAGTAGAGACCGAGGCTCTAATACTGTAGCTTGAACTAGCTAGCACTTCCGGAACACAGCGAAGTGGCAACATGGCCAGTGTGGCGTTAGCTGATGCCGATAGCACACGTTGGAGATGCGACAAGTTGGGCGACTAGTTCTTGGCAGCGGCTTCGGCGGAGTGCCCCTCTGATGGACTTCAATGTTCGCTCCAGCGCCGGCTCCTCCAGGATTCCAGCGGCCGTGTAGCCCCATAGTGGGCTGCTGCTTTGTTGAACGTTGGACTAAGTACCTAGTCTACGTACCGCAGTACTCCGTCCCGTCTGGTGCTTTTTAGCGGACAAGTCAACGTTACATGCCCCCCGAGCATCGATCGCCACCCGCCATGTGTTTTTTGCTGTACGTTCCAGCAGCAGCCACTTTTCCATGTAAGTTGGGCTTACAACCCTCACCTCACGTAGCAGCAGAACCGGGTACGTTATGTACATGCAAATACGGACATATTGTTTATAGTGCTAGCATCGACGAAGGAAACGGTACGACGACTTTATGCACGATAAATGAAGAGAATTTAGAGAAATACACATAGATGCATTCCCTAATGCACAGCGTATGCTTCCCTCCTCACCAGGCGCCTAAGAAGAAAGCAAACGCGGTAGAAAGGCAAAATAATAAAAATTGAATGAATGAATGAAAAAAGTACTATTATAGGTAACCAACTAATACAGACCCATTCTCCCTAGCACCACGCCCCCAGATGAGGCGCGCCGCCACCCAGTTCATACCGTACAATGGCCGTATTCTGCAAGTCATGAATGTACAGCCCATGTACACCCATAACGTGCTCAGAGATCTCAACGCGGCTGCAACGGTGGGCAACTCCACCGCGAAGGCACATGGCACCGTGACTACAACGATAGGCGAGGATTTTTTTAACCTCTCGCTCTCACTCTCTTTTCCTGTCTGGTGCTCCGTTAGGCGCTTGTTACCATCGGACGCTAATCGGCGTCCTGTTTCGAACTCTATGTACTTAGCCGGATCAAGGGGAGCGTGTGTCGCTTGCAATGCCATTACTTGTACCGGCCACGTTCTCTGGCGTTGAAGCTTGCTTTCTGTTTTGTTATGGAGCCAATATCAAACGGCACCGGGGCGTCCAGTCCTTCTTCTCCCAGGGCGCTCTCTCTTGGATCTTTCTTTCTGCAGCATCCTCCTTGAAACCTCGAAGAAGAACAAGAAGAAGACACACATCTTTAGCAGCAGAACCTTATAAAAGAAGAAGGAAGAAAGGTTCTTTTTTTTGTTATTAGTCGCCTCTTTGCTCAAGAGGAAGCGGCGGTAGCCATGCCCATAGCACTGTCTCCTCCCTTCCGGCCAAGGAATGGCTTGACCAAGTTCACCAACTGCCGCCTTGTGCGCGGCGACAATCTGGTCGAGGAGGATCTCTGGGTCAGCTCTCTGTCTGGCAAAATCATCAACAGCCAGGCAGCTTTTTTCGACGACCTTGTTCTCCCCGACCAGACCATCGATCTCGGCGGCCGGATTATTTCGCCGGGCATGATCGACGTGCAGCTCAATGGCGCCTTTGGCTTCAACTTCTCGACACTTCTGGACGACATGTCACAGTACGGCAAAAAAGTCAAGGAGGTCCAGAAACTGCTCGTCCAGACGGGCGTCACATCGTACAATCCCACCATCACCAGCCAGAGACCAGAACTATACCAGAAGGTGGGTCACCCTTGCATGTGTTGCAATATATATGGCGGGGTGTGGTGTGTGTGATGATGTTGATAGACTGACTCTGGTGACATGCAGGCTCTTCCGTTCCTGGGACCATCAGGGCACTTGCAGGAGGCCGAAGATGGGGCCGAATCGCTAGGCGCGCACTGCGAGGGCCCGTTTCTGAGCCCGACCAAGAACGGCGTACACAATGTCGACGTCTTGATAGAGGCGCAGACGTTTGAGGATCTCGAGGCGTGCTACGGCAAGCACAACCTCACTCCCCGGGCCGAGGGCGAGCAGATTCCCATCAAGTACATCACGGCGGCGCCGGAGCGCGGCCAGATGATGAAGCTGATCCCGGAGCTGGCGCGCAAGGGAATCATCTACTCGGTTGGACATTCCGAGGCCACGTACGAAGAGGCGTCAGAGGCCGTCGGGCTGGGGGCGACCATGATCACTCACTTGTTCAACGCAATGCGCCCGCTGCATCACCGAAATCCCGGCATCTTCGGAGTTTTGGGCATCGCCGAGAGTCTCCCGCGGCCGTACTTTGGCATCATTGCCGACGGCATTCACCTGCACCCAACCACAATCAAAATCGCCTTCAACTCACATCCTGATGGATTCATTCTAGTCACGGATGCGATGCACCTGGTGGGGCTACCCGACGGCGCCTACCCGTGGACCAACGGTGACACGACGTGTAATATCATCAAAGTGGGATCCAAGCTGCTCCTAGAGAACTCGGATACAATTGCCGGCAGGTAAGCTCGCTTAAAAAAAAGCACAAAAAAAAGAGAACATTGAAGACAATTACCGCAACGATTTTCTAACTTTAGAGTCTTAGCTCCATTACCCTCCTCGAGTGCGTCAACAACTTCCTACAATGGACAGACACTGGCATCCCACATGCGCTCAAGGCGGTAACAGCCACCCCAGCCGCCATGCTGGGTCTACAAGGAATCAAGGGATCGCTTGTTGCTGGTGCTGACGCTGACCTGGTCATCTTCTCCGAGGCGCAGAAGCCTGGCCAGCCCAGCACTCTTGTCTTGGATGAGGTGTGGAAGTTTGGCACCAGAGTTCACCGTGCCACCTAAACATCCGGACAGGCACAAGTCAAAATCCTTCCCCCTTGGCTCGTACGAGTAGGGGTGGAAAAGGAAAACGCTTAAATCCTCAAATCCATCGAATTGATCGACACGGGGAGGCGGATGAATGAAATGAAATGACACAAAAATTGCATCTGTCGGCTGCAGGAATTTTTTTGACACAACCAAAAGGTCAAGCTTTTTTTTTAACTTCTATAGAATTGGAGGGGGGTTTCTTGGAAATTGCAGGGCATCATTAGTAAATCCTCTTTAGGGAAAGGACATTGAAATCATCCCGGAAAATGAGTAAACAGAAAATAAGAAATCTGGGGAGACGTCGTCTGAGCCGTCATTTTAAAGCGCGGCCCCGTGTAAAAACTAGGTACTCGGGAAATGAATAGAGTCGTACGTGGTCCTATTACCCAGGCAGCGGCACTACCACGACGCGAAGCTCACGCACCTAACTATTCGGTACTGCCAAGTGAGCCTTGATTTGTCGAGCTGACATGTTGCAGCTTCTATTTCTGTTTCTGCCTCTGCCTCTGCCTCTGCCTCTGCCTCTGCTTATGTTCCTGTTCTTTTTGGTCTATTTGCATTAGAAAGTTGTCAACTGGCAGCCTTTCGATTCCTCATAGCTCTCGATAATTTGTCTGCGACCCGTGATGCCGCGTGCGTGGTGCGGTCCATGACCCCTTGGCGGCACAATGTGGAGGAGGCGAGTATTAATTAGCAAATCCAATCCTGACTACTTCACACTACTCGTACTAATACTAGCAGCAGTAATATTTGTGGTTCAAGGCTGGTCGCAGGGCCTGTCCCATGGGGTAAAAAATTGGCGCCAGAGGGTGATACAGTACGAGAGCGAGCCTGTTAGTATTGCCGACCAACCGTAAGTGCTAGTGCACGTCCCGTCTCTCCCCAACCCCGGACTTTTGGCTGGCGTGAAGCTGAGAAAGGATCCAAGGAGCGGTAGGGTTGGTGGCGCAGCCGTCAGAGGTCTCGGTATGTGTCTTAATAGTAAGAAATTATTTCCCGTGCAACACAGATAGCATGTAGATAGCCAAGAGATTAGCATGGAGTCTCTCTCCATCTACAAAGATAGCAGTGGATACGGATGGATGCTGGACTTGATAGCTGCTAGCTGCCCGCAAGATAACAAACGGCAGCGTCAAATCACCGATTAGAGATATCGGAACGTTCCAGCATCAGAAAATGGCTATCAAAAGCGGTCGGCAGGGCTTCCCCCCACCATACGTCCCGTTCAGCCGGCGGACGAACGACTGTCGACGCAAGCCCGAGCATGGCATTTAGAGCTTGAATTGATGTCACCAAGCAACGTCAACTCCGTTAACGACCTGGAGGATACAGCACAGCAACAACCTCCTCTTTTCTGGGCTTCTGCAGTGCGACGGCTCTAGTGGCCATAGTGGCAAAGGGGGGTCCCGCCGGGTCACCACTAGCAAACCTCCAGTTACCCCAAATAATCCCCCGGCTTTTTTCTTCTGCTCACTACTGGTACATGTTCCTTCCAGCGCCCCAGCCCGCGTGCGCCATGGGCCCTCCCTCCACTCTCCACTCGCCGGCGCCCAATCGCAGCGAGCACTTGCAAATGGCCGGTGTCAAAGGCGTGGCCGGTGCGGGCAGGTCCTATTTAATTTTTGCATTTTTTTAAACTTGCCTTGCACGAAGCGGAAGTGCGAGTGCGGGCGACAGGCCAAGAAGCTGCCGCATGGGAAAGGGGACCACACACACAGAAGGCTCTCACACACACCCCAGCAGTTCGGGCAGTTAGAAGGTCTCCAGCTAGCACACAGCAGGCCTGCGTAGTGGTTCCCGTACCTGTGCAGCACAAGCCATCAGCACGGCTCAGCAGGACAAGGCAAGGCTCCAGACCCCCGAAGCAGCACAAGAAGGGCCAAGCGTCCCGTTTCGGTCCTATCGGTACCGCTGTCCCGTGCCTGGAACCCCATCATCTTCCCATTTCCATCTGCTCTGCATTTGGCTCTGCATTTGCTCTGCATTTGTCCTCGAGAACTGCAACGCAACTGCAACTGCACCAATCTGTCCGCCAACGAGGGGCGTCATCGTCGTTGCTCTTTGCGAAACTCCCGCTCTGAGACTCCGGCTCTCTCTCGACCGTCTGCGCTGTCAAGCCCTCTCTTGCCCGTCTTCCCGGGAGGCTTGTCGACTGCAGCAGACACTGCGCCGAAGCCAGTGCGACTCGATGCCGAAGTGGTGCTGGGCTGGACGATGCCATGGCTACCTTCAACTCCATGCCGGCCATGCCTGCTGCCCCTGCGGCGCCCAGTGATGCGATGGGGTTGAATCACGGTCCGCCTCAGTCTATGAGCATCGACTCGTTTGATCCCGAGCTCAACTTTCACGAGTCTCTGCTGTATGTTTTTTTTTCTTCCTTCTTCCTCGTTTACTTGCCTCGGTCGCAGCCGAGGCCGCTTCATTTCCCAGCTTCCCCCCCCTCCTCATCTCCTTAAGGAAATTTGCCACTGACTCCTCAGCAACACACACAGCGATGGAAGTGCGCTGGCACCTCTTCCCTTTACGCCCTCATATGAGTTCGAGAACTTCGTCACAACCTTTGAAGATCCCTTTTCTTACTCGTCTCGTCCATTCGAGCCCATCACCAACCAAGATGTCGCGATTGACGAGGCATCTCCCCAGGAGCTGGACAACAAGCTCCTGGGCTTCTCTGACCCGATCATGCATACGAGCGTAGTGGATGATGCCGGCACATTTGCCGATCTGAACATGACGGCTGAGCTCTACGGCATGTTCTTCGTCGCCGAGGACGTATTTGGCGGGGAGAACTCCGGCCGTCCGCTGGAGTTGACGTGCTATCGTCGCAACCTGTGGCAGTGCTCGGGACAGATTACTTTACCCAGGACCTTAAACAATGTCATAGACGAACAAGGGCATCATATCACCATCACGGAACTGTCCGCATCTATAACGGGCGTAGAATCCATTGAAGGAAAAGCCGCTGAAATCATCTCAATACCATGGAAAGGCGCAAATCCTCAGCTAGAAGAGGCCAAAATAGCGGCGGCTCCTCCTAACCTAACTCTTGACCTAAGCATTGGCCGAGAAATTGACGCCAATAGAGTCTCTCTACCTATCTCCTGGAAGAGATTGCAGTTCAAGCATGCCACCGCTAACAACGGCCGACGAAAGGGATTGCAGCAGCATTACTTAGTGCAGATCAATCTGCTGGGCAAGACCAAGTCGGGGGAAATTATCAAGATCGCCGAGATACAATCCGGCCCAGTCATTGTTCGCGGACGAAGCCCCCGGAATTTTGACAGTAGAAAGGACGTACACCTCACCAGCGACAAGAAATTGGAGAGGAGAAACACAAACAGTACTGACAACCCCACACCCAAGATGGAGCGGGAAAATCTGCTGGCTTCCTTACCAAGATACCCATCCGTAAGTGACAATTCTACGACAAACGCCCATGCGTCCTTCCCAGAGGGTGCTACGATACATTTTCCTCTGGCTACAATAGAGGCTGACTTTGATATTTTCCAGTCGAATGGGAGTGAATGGGCTACTCCGCAGTCTGTACCGCAACCCAGCCAGAGCCCGCACCCAGCGAAGAGGATGGCTCTTTCTCCTACAGTTTCGCTACCGCCGATCCCGGCCTGGACGATCGACAACCCCGCGGGGAAGAATCCTCCCCCAGGCCATCGGAACTCATTCTCACGACCGCCCAATCCCACGGTCCCCATAACCCTATCTCTATCAGAGGACGAAAAGAGCCCCAACAGATCAAGTGCTGAGCTGCAGAGCCCACAGCTATCCAAGGCCTATCCGGCGAATGGCCAACACGCTAGCAACAGTCCAGCTGAAGAAGCGGATCCCCTCTATGAATATTTTCCTTTGAGTGTGGATGATTGGTAAGACTTGGAAACCACAATATTACCCATTTTACAGCAGAAAAACTGACTTAGCACCTGCAGGATGCCGCCAGTCGATGCCGTTTATAGGCCGCATATTGTTCATCACACTATCGCGCCACCTGAGTTCAAGGCTCAGCAAATAAGCCGTAAAGTCAAACGCTACTTTACGGCTGATTAGAGACGTCGATGCCAGGCTACTCATTGCACTCATGAGAAACAAGTGCTAACCAATTATGGTGATTTTTTTTCACCGGGGACATGTTTTTAACGAAATCACGAAGCCTCATCCGACGGATCGGAGCGTTTCATTGTATCATATAGTACGGATTTCCCTTCCTACCTGCCGTTGAGGAACCATGTATTCAAGGGATGTTATTTTTTTTTATCAGGTCGTGGGCTATTTTTCATTATGCGACGACATGACTGGGACACAGCAGGGATTTATATACCCAGGGGCTTTTTCTGGTTGTTGTGTTTTTCTTTTCGTTCTATTGTCATTTATTCGAATGTGTGGAGGCAAGTGTAGCTTTGAGTTGCAAGGGAAAACAAAATAAATGTAAATCATTCGTTAAAAAACACTCGTGTCGATTTTCGGTGCTCGATTAAAAAAAAAAAAAAAAAGCATAAGCTATGGTTAGTGTGCCAGTCATAATGTTGGGTTCACCTCATAGAAAGAGTGTGATTGCTCTTGTTAACGATAGCTAGAAGTATTCAACCAGAGGGGAGGGATCTGCAACTGTAGAGGATGAAAAGGTCTTTCATAATATCCGAAAGGATAGTGTCAGTATAGGGGGGAACGATTGGATATATATATATCGCTATGTTTTTTATGTAAGGGTAAGCATAAAAAAAATTGCAAAAGGAGCTGTGGATGAAGGGTAATGTCCAGATATATGTGTTATATACTAGCAGGTAGCATCAAACTGACGACAAAGCCCTCAAAATCACACCATCACCGTGTCTTTTACACAAAGGTGCGCGGGTCACGCCAGGAATAAAGATGAAAAGAAATGAAAAAAGGCTGAACAAGGGAAGGCAAGGGAGGAGTAAAGAAATGGACGCCAAAGAAGAAAAAACATGAATCGTATAGAAACAAGCTCGCATGCGATGAAACGTAGCCATCGTTAAAGGAAACAAAAACTTTGAAGAGCGGTCCAATTTTTTTTTTTTCTTGGGTTGATTCAACGTGCGTTAGCTCCCGGTCAGCATCTCGGGCGATTAATGGATGCATGCATGTCTCGGACACTTTTTTTTTTTTTCTTTCTTCGTGAATTTTTTTTTCCCCGTCCTCTATTTGCGGAGCGCTAGGATCGGAGTCGGAGGATGAGAATGGCATGACCCAAGGGTGCCTTCGGTGGTAGCGTAGCACTCGGTAATAGTTGTTATTGGTTTATTTTGCCAGGTAGATAGATGTATGGATGTATACGAGCCTAAAGGAGCACCTGGAATGGATTAACAATAAAAAGAGGCAAGAATAAGATGCCTGTATCGTTGCCCGCAGGTTGTATTGCAGATGAGACAGGTGCTTGCTTACTTACATGTGTGGGCGCTTTTTTCCTTCTGATGCTACTACAACGGGATGTTGGACTGCGTTACGCGCTTGGTGGAATTGCCGAACATCAAAGTCGTATCGACAGATATTCTCCCCGCAACATATACCGTTCCTTATTTATTTATTTTTATCTTCTCGCGTGTTTGAAATCTTCCGTATTTCTTACCGAATGGTTGTAGTTGCAGTCGTAGCGCCAAGTAGCAGTAGCAGCAGCGGTAATATTAGTAGGTAGTGCTCCTTACTTCGTAGTATGATCATCATCCCGCTTCGGATGGACGGCAGCCAAGGGCATCGTATCCACATTTTTTGAGCCTCGTGCCACATGGACTGTATGATTCGGTTCTGTTCCGTCGTGGTTAATTCCATTAGCGGAGTGAAACTCAAGCAGAGATCCGAGGTGAGGAATGAAAAGATGACGAGAAGACGAGATGGGGGAAAAAATTGGACACGTAACGTAGCAGTTTTCTTTCTTAAAGAGACATTTCACTCAGGGGAGGAAAGGACTGTTCCAGACCTCTTGAACAATTTGGAAAGAAGAAGAAAAATCACGACATTTTTGGGATATCCATGATCGATGGGGCCTTTCTTTTATGTGAGGCCTGGCTACTCGGTGCCGTTGGATCAGAGCATGCTGGCGTCATTCCGCTTGGTATTGGTCAATACACACACTCGTCAATAGAGGATATGAAGAGAGAGATCCACAGGCAACGGACGCCGGATATTGCGGGTGATGTTTTTCTACCAATGCTCACGGCACATGCGTCTCCATAAGCCCACGTTGTTCAAGGACCCCTTTACATACATACATACATACATACATATGATGCAAAAAGAGAGGGAGAGGAAGAAAGAGAGAAAGAGAGAAAGGAGAAATTACAAACATTCTCAAAAGATCCCCTCCCCCTAAGTATTTTAGAAATCAACTTCACGCTTCCTTCCCCCCATGCACCATCCGTGGGGTCATAACCTCACAAACCCTCCCTGTCCCAAGCCAAGCCTCTCTCTCTCCCCCACGCATCGCACCGCAAACCACACAGTAATTGGGGGAACACACAAGCCAGCCCTTTGGCACTCCCTTGCGTAGTGCATTTACCATGCAAAAAAAATTAAGCTTGTATTTCAATTGTTTCCTTCGGAACTACACTCCGTATACGAATCACCGTAACAGATTCAGAAGGGGGGGGGGTGGTTTCTCCGCCATAGCTTCTTCATACGTAGCGCATTCAGCTAACTAATAGTAGTTTCAAGACTATTGATGGGGCTGGATAGATTTGCCTAAACGGGATTGCAAATGCCTTTTAACCGTCTCCCTCTTCAATTCTTCATTTATGGCCGTTAGTTTTTTGGTTCTGTTTAATGTAAAGTACCTTGAAAGTATTCCTTTATTGACTGAGCTATGCACTTGTATGACGTGCATGTCATGTCTGTCAGACTAGAGGTGAACATGTGCTCCACCCTAGAGCTCAATGACAACAAAGGTCTAAGACATACACGTTGGAAAGAACAGGATATTACGAATTAATGCATGGAAAAAAAAGATGATTTCATTATTGGAACATGGCAACAAACTGCCAACTGCTTGCTCCTCCCAACTTTTACTATTTATTTTTTTGCTAACCCTTTTTTGTATTTTTTCTTTAGTCATTCTGTGTGGTATACATATACATCATTTCAATACTCCCATTCAATCCCCAAAAGCGTCTAAGTTCCTATGTGGTGAAACGAGAGAATAATAAAGCGAGAGCCAACCAATTCTAAAACTCCATGGATTCGTAGTCCGCCCTTTTACGTCTAAGCAGTAATGGCACTCTGAACAGCCTGCTGCTCAGGGTTTGGGGTCAATCTGTCGGTGAGGTGGGGCTCAGGGATGCGGGAGGCCATGCGGTCCGGCACCAGGTCCGGTGACACGGAACGAATAGGGTACTCTGTTGCCGGAGTGGCCCGGAGGAGGCGAGAGGTGGTAGGCTGAGGAGAGTGGATGGTAGGAGAGGAAACCTCGTCAACAGTGGTCTGGGGGATAGGACCATTGCCGGTGCGGACCTTGGAGGGGAGGATCTGCTCGAATCCTGCCTCCTGGGCAACCTTTTCGATACTCTTAAAGTACTGTAAAAGTTCCAAGTCAGTATACGATGCATATGCTGCATTGGACGGTGTTTCTTGTGCTTACCTTGACGGTCTTAACCTTGAGCTCGGCAGTAGCATCCTCATCAACCACAATCATGGGGTGAGGGTGAAGCTGCAAGCTGGACAAGGTCCACATGTGGTTGACACCTTCTTCGATGCACTTTTGCAGAGCAAGCGACTTGCGCTGGCCCAAGATGATGACGACAACCTCTCTGGCCTCAAGGACGGTCTGCACACCAACAGTCAAGGCCATACGAGGCACCTTGCTGATGTCGTGGTCAAAGAAGCGCGAGTTGGCAAGGATGGTGTCGTAGGCTAGGGTCTTGACACGAGTGCGGCTGGCCAAGCTGGAGCCGGGCTCGTTGAAGGCAATGTGGCCGTCCTCGCCGATGCCAGCAAGGAACAGGTCAATGCCGCCAGCCTTCTTAATGGCATCTTCATAGGAGACGCACTCGGCCTCCAGGTTTGGCGCATTGCCGTTGAGGATGTGAACGTTGGAAGGGTGGATGTTTACGTGAGAGAAGAAGTGATTCCACATAAAGGTGTGGTACGACTCGGAGTGATCGCGGGGGATGCCCACGTATTCATCCATGTTGAAGGTGATGACATTCTCAAAAGAGACCTAGTACCATTTGACACCACCATTAGATACGGGGCGCAATACACATATTTTGTGGGATAAGGTAAGATATCGCGCTGTTGCTTACCAGGCCTGCCTTGTACTTCTGAACCAAGATCTTGTAAACACCTAGAGGGCTGGAGCCAGTGGGCAGGCCGAGAACGAAGGGGTTCTCGGCACTGGGGTGGAAGGTGTTGATACGGTTGATGATGTAGTTTGCGACATAGTCGCTGGCGCCGTTGGCATCGTCACGAATGATCAAACGCATGGTGTTGACTTGGAGGGAAGAAGTCTAGTGTGGGGGATAGAGAGAGAGAGAGAGATAAAAGATGTATGAGGGGGATGTGGGATATACGGCTCCGGGGATGACGGGAAGTCAGAGGGGGGATGAGAGAGTGATGATGGGGTGATAATACTGCTTCTGCTGGATTCTCAGAGAGGAGGATAAGAAATGCTTTGGATTTTTCTCACAGAGAAAAGAAAAAGAAGAAACTTTTTTCAGAAAGAGGGAGGGCAGGAAAACGGCTGGATGGCTTAAGAGCCCAGCTTGTATGAGGGGAGGAGGGGCCCTTGACTGCAACTTTGCAAAAGCGCCCCAGGTTCCTGAATCGGAAGAGCGCTTAGACACCACAGAAGAGGTCATGAGTTACATAACAGAGCTGCGCTGCTACTAGCTACCTAGTACTACCTGCTATTTTACCAGACGAGACGAGACAAGAGAGTTACTCCGTCCAACTGGGCCGTACGGAAGCCAAAACGGAGAGGGCGGGAGGCGTGGGATGTGTCTCGCCCAAGTGACGGGCATGTACTGCACTAACATGAAACCTAAGATCGAAGTTGCAGCGGCACACTAGGACGCTTTGGAGGGTCCCATGTGAGCCGCGCTGGGAATGTTAGTGGACCGGAGGCGAATGAAATCATGGGCGCGTTGGTGTGCTGAGAGAAGAGGGCAAAAAAAAAATTAAAAATTGGTTCGATGGAACGTCACTGCATGCTTCCATCGGTTGCGCGCCACTCTGAGGGGTCCCCGTCACTAACAAGCCGCCAAAGTTTGGTGGAGACGGCAATGCTTGGACAGCTGGAGAAACATCCCATCCTAATGGAAGCACGGGCTGCTTTCTCCACTGCTCCATTATTTCATGGGGCCCCTGAGTAGGAAATAACAAAAGTCTACATTTATGTCCAGGAATAGCTTATGTATAGTACCTTCAAAAAAAGACGTCAATGCTCCGTCTGTTGCATTGTGCATGGAAACGGGGCTGCCATTGGTGACGTATAATACGGGTAGCGTCTCTCCAGTCTGTAAGCCATCCATTCCGTTTGCCGCTAGGGCAGCCAACCAGCCGGACTTGCAGATGGAGCAGAGCATAATCTTTATTACTCCGTCCGTGGATATTTCAGCATCAAAGGTCTCATCGAAAGTGGCAACTGCCTCGCCGGATCGGTGGTACGTGACAGACGGCTATCTGTACCTAGCAAGAGGGTTAAGTGACCCAGGAGGACCAAGGTAGTAGCAGTAAGATTGAAGCAATGGGAGAGTCTCCTTAGGCCCCTTAGCGGGGGCCCATCTTTGCCCGGCAAATGATGTCGATATAGCCTTGTTGCTGGGATTGTTCATCTTATTCGTCTCTTGCCACGAGAGATGGCTCCAGCAATTGCTTCAACGTTCCAGAGATATTGAACCCCCCCTGGTCATGGGAACCTACGCCAGATTCAACAGTGGCCAGTCGTTCATGATTGTGACCCCGGACCTTCGTGCGACTCGTCTCCTGTTCGCCAATTGCTTGTGTGCTGCTACTCCATCGTGACACCAGCGTTGTCTCATGTCATCTCGTCATTTCTGATGCTCGTCACGTTGATGACCGCCCACGAGTCATGTTTTCTGTCTCTCTCTCTTTCTCTCTATTATCTAGGTATTTCGCCATTGTTGTAGTATGTCCATGTCATGTATCACTGCTGAGACCCCGAGGCAACATTGATATCCGTAACGTGGACCGTAACACGAGGATCGGCGATTAGGATTGTTATACGAAAGCCCGTAATGCTACTCCGTATCGAAATTTATACGTATCTCTGCTGGAAGTTAGACGTGTTTGAAACTATAGTAATGACGGTAAATTGTTAGCCGGGGCGCTGCACAACGATACTCGTACGCACAAGTATAATGTCATCGTTGGCGATGGTTTTTGCCCAGGCACATACCAGTACAAGTAAGCGCTTCCATGGGCTCCTGGCGACGAGGGTTAGGCGATCTTATGAATGCACAGATGTTCTCGGATATAATCTATTGCTACTCTGCACCGTACGGAGTATACTAATATAGTAGGAGCAATACTGATAAACGCGCTTATCCGGATGATCTACTGGGCCACCCCATACCCGGATGCCCAAAGCGCAATGATAGCCGTTAGATAAGGTGGCATCTTGCATTCTGTCGAGTGCAACTCCCTATCTCCCTATCTCCCTATCTCTACGCATTAATGAAGAGCCAGGCTGGCCTGGCCCCGCGAGGACGATATAGGAAGGCGTCTACAGAAATAAAGTTGGGGTTGCGAGGACAGGTGTTTCGAGATCAAGGCTTAGCGCCTGTGCTATGATCCATGGGCGAGAGCTAGCTCTATGATGCTATTACCACTTTCTGTTGTTGGACGCAGAAGCCGCATATTGGTAGACCAGGAGGTGATCACGAGGGTGAATCGGATGCATAATCCTGCTTGGTATTATTATTGCATCTTATCGCCCCACGAGAATTGCTTACTAGGTATGTACTATTGGTACTGCTCGTATACATCTCCCAAGGCTATCTAGTAGTCTCTCGCCTTGGCTGTTTCTCGTGAGGCTGAATCCGTGCTGCCAGTCCTAGTACTGTCAAAAGATGGCGTTGTAGCTTCAATAATTCTTGCCTCTTGGCAGAACCCGCCCCCCCAATGGAAAGACCCCTAAATGGGGGGATACTAAGCTATCGATCAAAGGAAAGACGACGGGACCTATTACTAGCAAATTGGAGAGCAATTGGAGAGCAATTGGAGAACCGAACGTGGATTTTGGAGAGCAATTGGGGCGCGCGCAACTTGGGGGGCTTTTTGCGCCACAGAGATATTTGCAGCCTAGCCGTACCACCTAACGCACCGTAGCACGACGATGGAGCGGCTGAGAGATGGCAAACCAAGCCACGCAATGCGAATTGGATGTCAGGAAATAGCGCGTGGGCCACTAAGGCTTCAATCGTAGTAGATTGTCCCATGGCCGTCCAATATCATACTACGAAGATGTACATGTAGTACGAGGCAGTACTAGGACTAGCATGGATCGCATATCGCAGCAATGGCTTGAGCTTGAAGATGCATCCAACTTTCGTGCATAGGTACAATTGAAGTTAGAACTACTACAGTAAGGCGCCTATAGTAGCGAGGATGCGCTAGCCTGGGTACTAACTCCCTGGGTACTATAGATGAAGAAGGCTGTTGATGCACTTCGGAATAGTGTACAGCATTAAATGACCTACTGTTACAGGCAGTACTGTAGTAGTACTACTATTACGAGCAGCAGCAGCAGCAGCACTTTGTTTTCGTTGCATCAATACCTGCAAACTAGCTCAGGCATGCAATTTCAATCCAATCAATAGGTTAACACCGCCACAGCGCCCCTCCGCAGTCACTGGATCCAATGGCAAAATTTCCCGGCCAGCTGGCAAGGCCCCCCCTGTCCATCCCGCTCCTAGTCGCCGTCAAACCTCCACGCTACCAACGCCTCCACCGCAACGTTACAACACCACAAACCTCTTCACCACTTGTCTGATTTTTCTGGAGCGCTTCCAACAGCCAGTCTATTCTGCTTTGCCTTCCCTTTGTCTGTTGGAGATGAGGTGCCACTCCAGCTACCCACCATCCTATCTCTACCTCTCCACCCGCTAAAGGCCCCCCTGGACTCTCGCCCCTGGCTCTGTCGCCCGCACCAGAGAAGCCTCCTTTTACCTGTCCCAAAGTTGCGAGGACCCCTTCGGCCGGCAATCTTGGCGCAGCTGGCTGGTCGCATGCGCGCCTCTGTGCCAAATACGGGGAAAGTATGGAGTACATGCGCCGCTGCGTTGTTCACTTGCTTCGTATTGCTGCTCTGCGATGCGTGTGAGCGCGTGCCTGCGATACTATTGCTTCGTCGCGGATTCTCACTACGACCCCGATGTGACCCCCATCCCACACAGATTTTCTAGCTTTTTTTTTTTTTTTTTTTTTTTTTTTTTGGCCCTCGCCCTCTGCCATTTTGCATTCTATCCTTTGGTAGAGCCCGTTCGTTGGCCATCGAAGGCTCCACCTTACCGTGCGACGTTATTTTGGTGCATTTAGGCGACGACGAAAAAGAAGCTCTCGGTAGTCTCTCCCCAAAGTGCAAACCCACACAAAGAGCTCCATCCGGCACCTCGGATCACCTTCTCGTCGCGCAACGCGAACTAGGCTGTGGCATGCCCTGTAACCTTTGGAGGCACACGCCTTTTGCTGACTGACCTGTTACCTGCCTGGCCATACATTACATTGGCAAGGACCGTTAGCCGTTGAGCTGGTTACCTGCCTAGGGCGTTTTTCCCTCTCACCTCACCTTGTTGTGGACATTCGAGCGCTGCTATTCGCTGGTCCTCCGCGGTGGTCCGTCCAGGGAAGCAATTCCGCGTTCCATGCAATATCCATATCCATCCGACTACGTACTATACAACTATTAGTACCGACCACCTATACGGAGTACTCCGTATCCAACACACAACCCGGCTGGACGACCGCATCTCGTTTTCCCCATACGACCCTCTCTCGACCCTCTTTCTTCTCCCCATTGCCAGCTGTGAGGTGGCCGTTGCTCGAGATTGCATCAGCACGGGGCAGGTTCCATTTCCTCTTCCATCACCGCCGCCGCCTTGAGGTCTCTTCCTACTCTTCCTCTCTGCATTCTGTTGGTCGAGGCCTTTTCTTGTCGTCACTGCTGCCACAGATCCATCAGTCCCGCGTCCCGAGTCGTGCCTGTCGATCGGGGCTGACCTCGTGTTGACGGATTGTCCTGCTCTACTACCTACTCGTACGCCTACGACGTCGCTTTCCCCATCCTTGTGAGGGATAGTACGGAGCAGGTTGTACCTCGATTTCTCGGCGTTTCTTTTGCCGCGATCCCACCTCCACCACCCCCATTACCTTCGTTTGGCTGGTGACTTTTATTTCTTTATGACCTAAAGTTCAATCATCTTTTATATCAGCCTCATCTCGCCCTAACCTCATCCGAATATCATATCCCTTTCGACTCTTTCCTCCTTTTTGCTTTCTCTATCCTTGGTATATCTTTAATCCATTTCAGCAATGGCGCAGTTCCGGAAAGCGTTCATGGCCGCCATTGTAAAGAGCTTGCTGCGAGGCAAGACTCTGATACAGGCCATTTTGTCCTTTTGGTTATCGGGAAATAAGAAGAGCAAGGAAACAGATGGTCAGAAGAAGACTCTCCAGCAGTTCCTAAAGGATGCCGAGGCTGCCCTGGTCGGCCCTATCAGTGGCGATGGCCTACAAGAGCTATCGGTCAAGTTAAAAGAGCAGATCCTTGACGCGCTCAAGGCAGATGTGCAGTGTATGCTCCCCTCCTACAGCCACAAATTGCCATCGGGCTCCGAATGTGGACAGTTCTTGGCTCTGGATGTGGGAGGATCGACGTTGCGGGTTGCCCTGGTTGAATTGCGAGGACGTGAGAAGGGCTCTGAAACTGCCGCCGAGATCGTGAGCATGCAAAACTACCACATCACCAGGGATATCAAGGATTTCGAGGGAATGGCCTTTTTTGAGTGGATGGCTGCACGTATTACTGAGACTATCCAAACCACCCTCAAAAGTGAGCACAGTGCCGAAAACCCGCTGCCGATTTCTATGGCGTGGAGCTTTCCTATCGAGTAAGTACCCCGATCCTGAAGCATTGTTTTCGTTTTTCACCTATATCCGCATATGTTCTCAAAACTGACAATGTCAAAAAAAAAAAAGCCAAACTTCTTTAGGTAGTGGCAGGCTTGCAGCCATGGGTAAAGGCTTTTTGGCCGATACTGGCCTAGTTGGACAAGACATAGGAGACATCGTCAAGACCGCATTCAAAAACCAAAATCTCTACGTCGAGCTCAAGGCCATCCTGAACGACTCGAGCGCTTGCCTCCTATCACGAGCTTACTCTCACTCCTCGACTCGATTCAGCCTCATTTTGGGTACTGGTATCAACATCGCCGCCTATTTGCCTGTCTCAACCATCAGCCGATCGAAATTCGGCGAGCGACCCGCCGGTTGGTTTGATGAAGCGTCTCACGTAATTGTCAACACGGAGCTTGGCATGTTTGGAACCAAGATCCTTCCCCTGACTCGATGGGACCGCCAGCTCCTCAAGGAACACCCTAGACCCGACTTTCAGCCCTTGGAGTACATGACTGGTGGAATGTATCTCGGTGAGATTGTCCGGTTGATCTTGGTAGAGGCTATTCAGACGACTGGCCTTCTTGGCGGCGTCGTCCCATCTTCCATGACTGAGATTTATTCCTTGGGCACCGAAACCATCTCCAGGATAGAGGGGTAAGTTACTATTCCCATTCGATGATTTGTCAGCCTACGGCAGAAAGAACTAACACCTTGTCTACCCAGTGACACCACTACCGACCTATCACAGGCCATCAGCTGCTTCTCTGAAAAGCACCCTTCAACTCACGTTCCTAGCGTTATTGATATGAGCGCCATCAAGGCCATTGCATCATTTGTTTCCGTGCGTTCAAGCGCGCTAATTGCCTCTGCTGTTTATGCCCTTTGGGATATTCGCCAAGAAGGAGATGAGGCGCTGCTCTCGACTCTCCCCGAATCCTCTCCCCTTCGAAGCGTGGTCGAAGAAGACATCAATATGGAGAAGACTATCGTCGCGTTCAACGGCAGTGTCATTGAACGCTATCCTGGCTACTTGACTAGTTGCCAACGATACATTAACGAGCTGCTGGAAAGCAAGCCATCCGGCCAATCCAAGTCTATTGAGCTTGTTGGTGCCAAAGAGAGCTCATTAACAGGAGCTGCTGTGGCATTGGCGTGCGTGGACTCATGAAGTGAGAAAAAAAAAAATCAACAACAAAACGAAACCTTGAACTTCCTTATTTCGTCTTCATCTAAGAGAAAGTGTGGGTGTGTGGTTGTGTGCAAGACATGATACATGGGATGATGTGTTATGTTATTTTGGGATATACGGGGTATGCGAAGGGTGTTACATACGTAGAGGCGCCGGTTTCAGCATTGCTTCTTTCTATCTGGCGCTATTGCCTGTTTTTTCTTCTTCAACTCCCCTTCTCATTTTCTTTTCTTAGCTGTATGTTTTGATTCCTTGTAATTTTTTTCTTGGTTTTTTTTTTTTTTTTTCTGTTCTATTTGTCTCTGTGGGCGAAGGTTATAGTCTGGAGCATTTGGTTGGTGGTGCGCTGCTGCAAAGAGCGAATGTTCCGTCATGTTGTAGATTCAAACAGCAACAACAGGTATATATTGCATTGTATGTCTTGGATCAAAAGAAAAAGCATTACATTCTTTAAGATGTATTATCTCATGGTGGTTTGCTGTAATATGCTTCCCAATTCTATTCTCCACGATGATTATCTCTTTGTCTTACCACACTTTCAACGTCAATCTCCTATCCAATGCAAACGGTAGAGAATCATTCCTATGTACCTGCTACCCAGTAGCTACTAAATTAAAGATCTTGACGATCTGTTCATTCTCATTTAGACGGTACTACTACTACTGCATTATTGCTGTAGGGATCTAGATCGTTGGATGCCCTAACACGTTCTTGCTCTGATGCTATTTTGAGAGCTGGAGCGCTTAATATGGAACGCAGCGTAAGTACTGTACATTAGCCGGGGCGCGTAAAATGTAAAAATGGATTGCTCCCCACGTTCGCGCGTTGAAAGTAGCGATACCCTCGACATGACCTTCTGTGGGCTTAGCTAACAAGTTCAAGTACCAGGCGCCAGAGTCATGTGACAGCCTGCCTTCTTCGCGTAAAGAGCCTAAGGAGCGCGTCTGGCCACAAACAAAGAAAGAGCTAGACGGCGTGTTGTACCTGCCTGCGGCTACGTCAATCTTCACGCTTGCCCTCTTTTTTCTCCTCCCTTTTTTCTGTTCTCAAGTTGTGACTTGCAAGCTGCTTTTCGCATCGAACAGATACCGATACAAAAGGAAGCTTGGAAACTTTTTTTTATATATAAAACCTGTGCAGCGATATATCTGCTGCTTTCGAATCCCGACAAAAGAGTTGGCTGTTGTTATTGGAGCTATCGCATCCTACCCATCATGGGTGATGCCGCCGGCATATTCAGCGAATGCGCCATCGCATTCGTGCCCAGCGCTTCGCTGCCTCCAAAGCTAATTAGCAGTGTGCGTGCTCTATCTATAATTCACAGCAAACCTAGAGGCTTTCCACATCTAACCCTTGACCTCTATAGCTCTCGGCCATTCTAACAGAACATGGCGCCATGGCGGTCGACTATCGACGCGATGGGTCCCTCCCGATTGACCGAGTTTCGCATATCATCTCCAATACGATTGATTTCCCGCAGTATATCGACTCACAGGCGTATATGATCCCCGTTGTGACGACACAGTGGATCACTGTCTCAATATCTCGGCGGAGGCAGGCTCAAGTACGGCCATTTTCGCCTGATCCCCGCATGATTTTCTCCGAGGTCGTAGTTACGTGTGCGGACCTGCCGCAGATGGATAAGGAGAGCATCCTAGGAGCAACCATGGCGCTGGGTGGACAAGAGTCAAAGGATGTGGGAAAGCTTACCACGCACATCTGTGCTCTGTCCATGAGCCATCCCAAGGTGGTGATTGCGCTGGAGAGGAACTGGAAAGGCAAAGTAGTGTTGCCACACTGGTAAGCACATACATCACCTAGCGGATATGTCATTTTCTTTTGGAATAAACAGTGGGCTAAACTATTTTGCTTAGGTTTGATGACTGCTTCAAGCTCGGAAAGAGGATCGACGAAGGACCCTATCTTCTCCCCGACCCCGAGATTCTGAGAAAGAGACCTGACGAAGACCTTGACATTCCATCTAATAACAACTTGGTTGGAGCGTCATCGGCCAATCCTGAGTTTATATCTCTATCTGATGGAAATTCCGCCAGACCACCCGTTACCGTCTTCCAAGACAAGAAAATCTTGCTTGGTGCGGATCTGAAAATCACCACCCGTCTCGAGAATGCCTTAAAGGATATCATCGTCTATGGTGGCGGCCGGTTGGTGCAAGAGGTCGATGACTGTGACACATTGATCTGTCAGTATCGGGATGGCGAGCAGTACGTGCGAGCCTCTCAGTCGTGCAAAGAAGTTGGCAACTTATCCTGGCTCTACTTTCTCATTGTTCACAATGATTGGACGTCACCCCTACGGCGATTGCTTCATTACCCCATTCCTAAGAATGGCATTCCAGGCTTCAAGGATATGCGCATCACCGTGTCCAACTACGGTGGCGAGGCGCGTATATATCTCGAAAATCTCATCAAGGCTTGCGGCGCCGAATTCACGAAGACGATGAAGGCCGACAACACCCATCTCATTACAGCCCGCAATTCTAGTGAGAAGTGTAAAGCTGCTCCTGAATGGGGTATCACGGTTGTCAATCACCTCTGGGTTGAAGAGAGCTACGCCAAGTGCGAGACCCAGCCGGTCAATGTAAAGAAGTACAACCACTTCCCTCCCCGAACGAACCTGGGCGAAATTATTGGACAAACCTCCTTCAATGAGTCTAGACTGAGAGATTTATTCTACCCCGGAGGTGAGGAAACCATGTCACCAAGGGCTAAAAGGAAGAGAAAGATTCTCGAGGCTGCCGAGGACAATGCGTATTCACATGGTCCCATGGAGGGCGTGGTGATTGGCGAGGTCGCACAAGAGGGAGAACCTGATGCCATGCAGGAAGACGGCAGCGATGAAGATAGCATTCCGTCGGCGGCCGCTGCAAAGAAGGGCCGGCTCAATGCATCGCTCGTAACGCCCAAAAGATCCCGACCTGCACACCCTGGCAAAGAAAATGAGACACCCTCAGCCTTGTCCACTGGTGGACGCAGTGCCAAAGCAAAAGCTATGGATAAGCTCTCATTAATTGCACCAGATATTGCTCTCTATGAAAAGGAAAAGAAGAGGAATACGAAACCGGGAACTCCCTTTGGTGGCAAGCTAGCCACAAAGCTAGCGGAGAAGGAAAACGTTGGCAAGACGAAAAATTCGACGAGCCCGAAAGATGATGAAGACGACGAAGACCGGCCGGCAAAGAAGTCGAGGCCATCTCTACCTGGCATTGAGATGCGCATTATCCTAACAGGATTTACGAGATGGGTGGGCAGTCAGATTAAAGAAGATCAAGATCGAGTGAGTTTTAATTATTTTTCTTTTTTTCTCCCCCTTCTCGTTGCCACCTCCTGATCAATCGCATTGCTAACAACGTATCTACAGCGAAAACTCCGCGATCTTGGTATTCAGATTGTCCAAGAGGGTCAACCGTGCGACTATCTAGCCGCACCTCATGTTGTGAGGACGGTCAAATTCCTATGTGCCCTGGCCCGCGGTCCGACTGTCATCTCCTCTACGTTTATCGAGAAAGTTCTCGAGACGGGTAAGCTTCTGGATGTAGACGACTTTGTCCTCAAAGATACCGAAGCCGAGTCCAAGTACAACGTTGATCTTGAAAAATCCGTCGCCAGAGCCAAGGCTCACCGCGGCAAACTCCTTCGTAGCATTCCCATATACTGCACTGACAAGATTAAGAATGGACCTGAGAGCTATCGCGCCATCGCAGAAGCCAACGGCGCCATTTTCATGATCTATCGTGCGCGAAGCGGAACGACTATCAAGCCAACCACCGCAGAGGAGGACGGATTTGCACCTCCCGAGCCAGTTTACCTACTTAGCGGCGTGACCCCGGACGAAAAGCAGCTGTGGAAACGCTTCAAGGACATGGCAGAAAATGGCCACATGGAGCCCAGAGTGGTTTCACCAGATTGGCTTCTCGACGTAGCAATGGCGCAGCAGGTTCGGTTTGACAAGAAGTTTCTGCTCGATGCAGAATAAAGCGCCGATTTATATATGAAGTTAAATGAGTGCATCCTGTTACGACGCATGTATATGACGGAGTTGAAGGAGGAAGCATAAATCGGAGTTGGAGGGATAGTTAATAATAGCCCTTGTGCATGTTATTGTAGTAACAGGGTGGAGGGTAATATGTCCGACTGCAATTTTGCAGCATGTTGCTTTGTGTGCTTGTTTAAGTTAGATATATCCCCCCATCAAGGGGACTGGTTCAGAAGAATTTGACACCAAGAGAGTCTTCCGAGCCAAAGATTTGGGCTTTGCCCCGTTTGACCAGGATGTTTAACGCTTTCATGAGCACGTCGTTGTCCATGCCGTGGAATTCTGTGGTGTCTCGGTTTAGTAAATGTGCATATGATGGCTTCCCCATTCCCAGTAAGCATGAAACGTACCTGTCCCTCGTGTGTTTTCTCCTTCCGTCAGCTCATATACCGTCAACACGCTGCCCTTCTGCGCCGTTTCATCCACAAAGGTCTCTACCAGTGCAGCCCACTCCTGCGGCTTGCGCCAATATAAAAGCACCACGTCCCCAGAAGCCGCAGCCGCAGCCGCAGAGGAAGCAGAGGCATCGCCGCCGCCGTTACTGCTGCCACCACCCGCGCGGAGATACTCTGCGCGGCCGTCCTTGCGCATGAAGTCGACGACCTCGCGGATGTCGGGCGGGGCGAGGCGGCGGTCGAGCGCGCGGTTGAAGAAGAGGTCGGAGTCGGCGGCGGCGGAGAGGGTGAGGCGGAAGAGGCGGTGGTGGCGGGCGTAGGCGAGGACGAGGGAGGACCACTTGGTGAGCTGGGCGTGGTGGATGGTGAGGTTTGTCTGGCGGGTGAAGAAGGCGGGGAAGAAGTATTCGCGGGGGAAGGGGAAGTCGGAGGATGAGGTTTGGGAGGCGGCCATGGTGGGTTCTGGGTTTATATATATATATATATATATATATGGAGGAGGAAGAGTGGCGGAGAGAGAGGAGGCGGAGAGGAAGAGGAAGATAGTTGGTGGAGGTCAAGATGGTTTTGGAAGATGGGAGGTTTATGGTGTTGTGAGGGTGGGGGAAACAATTGAACGTAGGGGTCCTGGGTTGGGCGGGATGACGTTGTGCCACGTGGGGTTACAGCTGTTAGGGCAATCGATAGGTACTGTCAATTAACCAGGTTGCCAGGTTACTACCTAGGTACGGCTATTGTATTGGAAAATAATATGGCCTGCCATAGGAAAAAAAAGTCAATTATTTCTAAAGGCACAGCTATAATAAAAATACACAGGCTATAAAGCGGTAGAGGAGCTGTTCCTATAACACCTTTTAGCAAGTAAAAACTACACACTGCTTACAACCAAACTCGACTTATACAGAGAGGCGGCTCCCAGAACTAGTGTTTGCAGACAATCAGAAATTTTATATAGACGGGTTTCTTATCTCTCACCAGTTTGATTATAAGTGATAAAGATGGGAACGTCTGCGATATTTAGAAAGTTCAAACGCTTTAGCAGCAAGAACCTGGAGCTGGCAGACCTAGAAGCAAAACTCGAGGAAATAAGACCGTGAAGAAGTTTCGTACTTTTTGGCTTCGTATGCAAGATAAGAATTACAAGATAGTAGTGCATATGCTAGCTTACACTTTGAAATAAACACCATGGTGAAAGCTTTCAACGGGGTTACTACAGAGGCTTTTCACGAGTTATGCGTTTGGGAAAAGAATATAGACCTTTACCTCATAAGGTCCTAACGCACGATCAATACATCTTCAACCCCCAACAAAACTCCCAACCTCATCGATATGACAACCACTTTCACGGCGACGCAAGTCAAACTGCTGAATTCTCACCGAAACCAGTCACTCTTGACACTTCTGTAGAGAAAAAAAAAGGGGGGGGAGGCAAGGGAGGAAGGCAACAATATACGGACTCGTTAATAAACAAATCCATGAAACTTGTTGCTTAGGTCTCATTTCCTTCATATACGTTTAGTTTTATGTATTTCAACATGGAAACTCAGCCCGTGTCCGCTTCGACTTTGCACCAACATGATATGACATCCCGACAATACATACATTTCGATGAATCACTAACTACAAGTAAAACTTTCTGCGTCATAACACTTAAACGCTTGGTTAAGATTTTTTTGGTATTTTGCTCAGGATTTTCCTATCCCTTCTTTCATGAAAGCCAATTAACAAAGCCCTATTCACTATGCCCAACCAGGTATCGAACCACAATAACAAAGGAAATAACGAGTCAAAAAAGACAGGAGATAAAAGGTGGAAGGATAAGAAGCAGATACAAAAAACATAAAGAGTACCAAATAGCTCAGAAATGAAGGGAAAAAAAAAAGGCTGTCCTAATATGAAAATACAACAGTTAATTCCCTAATCGCCTCTCCCAATTTCCTTCTAGAAATTTTTTTCCTACCTTGTTGCATAATAACGTCGTGATGAGGCCAATCAATCCAGATACAAATTCTTTTATATACACACATTCCTCAGGCTAGAGGGGTGGCCTCTTGCCTGAAAGAATAGTCGTCCTCAATCGTACACCTGTTTAGCCATTCTCAAAAAGAGAAAAGCAGGAAATGAGGGGGAAAAAAAGGAAAAACAGTCAAAAAGAGAAGAAGTGGAGTATCGTAAAGCAAATCTCAGTACGTAGTTGTGCATGATGTTCGTTTTTTCCCCTTCTGCAAAGTTCGCTGTCAGTCATCGGAATCCATCTTCGTCATCCATGCTCCCGTAGCCCGTATCCACCTCCATACCCACTACTCTTTTTGTAATGGTTAGGCATCTATCGATTACTTTGTCTTGAAGATCGGGTGGTACACCACAATTTAATGCCAGTGGGCTGCCCATCCAAAGACGTAGGACGGCAGCAAGCCTCTCCACAAGCGGTGAAAAGCTATTTGTAGTGTCCTTGTACTTTAGGATCTGTTCTAAAACTTCCATGACCGATGTAAAGCTCAAAAGCGACATTTTCGTTGTCCTTGATAAATCAACCACTTTTTCGATTGAGGTACGAACGTACGTCTTGCTGCTGGCAACCTGTCCGCCTAGACGTTTGATGTGAGCTGAAGCTGTCGCACAGCGGAGGCAAAGTTCAAGGTCGGGATTAGGAGTGTTTGAGTGAGCAGGGGCAAGTGCTGCTGAGTTGGCAAAAGGATTTGGTTCGGTGGAAGCAAATGACATGGGGTCGATAAGCTGGCTGCCGGTAGTGTCAATCCTAAGAACCTGAACGGCGGCAGCAATATTTGTCCCGCGTGAATAATGAGCAAGCACGGAACGGGCCATGATTGCCCGTGCTCGCGCATGAGAGCCGAAAGGGGCAACTTGGACAGCTAACTCCATTACTTGTTGGTCTTCTGGTACCGCTTCATCATCGTACAATGTGTTAGTCAAAACATCATGCACCTTGGTTGTTGACCACCAGGCCGCGAGAGCATCCATTGGCGATCCAATAGCGGTGTCGTCGACTACTGAATCCATGCCGTCAATCCGGGCCGCATTATATGTTGTTTCCAAGTTGAATGCTAAGTTGTGGGCTCGTTGGATGACTGTGGCATTGAGGACTTTGTCGCAGTCTTGTTCGACCAAGGCAGCCAGGTGATCGGGCAACATCTCTTCCAATCGCTTCTTCTCGGAGTCTTCATCATCTCCCCGGCTATTGACCAGCCTTTGGTTCAGGTCTCGAGCTGCATCCCACTGTCGCTGTGCAATCTTGGTGGCAAAGAAGTTGACCAAGCCTAACTGATACCATTTCTGGCCCAAATCCCACAAGAGGATGCGTACATGAAGTGCTTTGAGCATTAAACCACTGGGTGTATTTGGCACAGTTCCAGACGCTAGTAGGGTTAGAATAAGACGGCTCATGCAAATCTCTGCATCGCCACCAGCAAGCTGGGCATCAAGAGCGGTAGCCCAGGCGCTGACTCGAGCCACTTCTTGTTCAGGGGTCAACCCGGTCAAAAGCTGGTAAGCGTGGACGCCAAATACATTGCGTACACTAAGCTTGAGCGTCTTGAGCATCAATGCAGCCGCCTCTAGGAAGAAGTTGTGGTGAGGCACCCAGACGGTCTGGATTGCCGTCTCCCAGGCGCGGCGGCGGACACTGATGGGAGAAGCGAGAGAAGGAGCAGGGTGTATAGCAGTAGATTGTTGCTTTTTGGGGTTTCGATATAATGAAGAAAATAGCGACGGGATGAAAACCCATAAGATAAGGCCGAAAAGAAGCATAAACTTGACAGGGATGTTGACATGTATTCCAGCCCAGTGCACATTGAGATGTGATGGAATATATTTGAGAAGCTGTAGGGGGAGAGCGAACAACCCACGGCCTTGGGGCTCTTCGTTACTAGACTCATCCTCCCGAACAGCTTCCAGTATCATCAGCCCGGCCAGCGAGCCAACCATCAGTTTGCCAAAATAGGGGCTTGCACTGCTCCATCCACTTTGCTGCCCCTGCTGCTGCAGTTGTCGAATCTGTTGTTGACCGACCACTGCTGGGTTCGGGCGGAAAAGCTGCTGGGGAACAGGATACGGCTGGCCAGACGCCATTTGGGCAGATAGGATTCGCTTCATGTCTTCTGGAACCTCGATCATACCAGCGGGCACTCCGCCGGCTTCCTGAGGAGCTTCCAGCGGAGACGGTGTCATTTGGGGCTGTTGTTGCCGCTGTTGCTGTTGTTGTTGCTGTTGCTGCTGCTGCTGCTGTTGCTGCTGCTGCGATTGCTGCTGCGGTTGACCATCTTGAGGATACTGCATTGGTGTGGGCTGTTGCATTGAAGGGATGGAACCATTCATAGCACCGGCCATGAACAGCTTCTCGAAGGCCGCAATTCTCTGGTGCATGACGCCATTTTCATCCAGGAGTCGGTTGTTCCTCTTCTCCAGATGCCGTATGTACTCTGTTGCTTTGCTCAAAACCTGTAACCATTAGTCAGTCATTCTGATATTCACTATGCCTTGATTGTAGCTTCAAAATTCGAGATACCTACAGTGGCTTTGTTGAGCTTATGGGCGGGTGTAAGACCGTGTAATTCTTCGCGGTCTTCAGTTGTGTCCTCTCCCCTTGCGCTCTTGCACATGATGCGCAAGCTGGGGACGCTGTCCCGTAAGGCGGCAATCTTGTCATTGATGTTGGTGCGATAGCGCTTCTCAATCATGTTGTGAGCCGTCTTCTTGATGGGCTTACCGCCCTCCTCGAGAAGATCGTCGTCGTCGTAGTCATCCGCGGAAATCTTTCGCTTCCGGGAATCTCTTTGGGAGCCTCCGGAGACGTCTGGCGACGAGCCGATTCCCGTCTTTGCCGACTCGGGGCTGGAGGCGCTCTTGGGCGATCCGTACTGAAGGTGAGGGGGCATTGCAATGTTTCGCAGCTGTTCCTGCAAAGCAGGACTCAATTTGGTTGCAGAAAGTAAGGGCGCTTTGGACACCGGGAGGGCGGCGCCCCGCTTGCTAACCACTGTACCGGAGAGGAAGGCTGACGTAGGGTCGATGTTGGGCAGCGCAAAGCCACCAAGACCGGAAGAATCGGGTTGTTGTTGCTGCTGTCGCGGGTCAAAGGTCGGGGTGGCCCAGGACGGGGACAAGTATCCTGGATGCGCTGAGGGGAGGGTGGTGTTGCTGGCGCTGCTGATGTCGTACGAGCTGGCCTGAGGCGAGGCATCCAAAGACCAGACGCCAGCATCTAGAAAAGCGCCGGAGGGGTCGCCGCTGGCAAGAATTGGAGGATCTGAGATTGCATCGAGAGACACGGGGCCACCGCCTATGAATCCGAAGCTCGGGTCGTCAAACCCAAGCCCGTTGGTGCCATCCTCATCGGCCATGGGAGGGGAAGAGGCAGGACGCTTTGGGGGGGAATGGCGGCTGCAAAGACCGGGGGAAGCTCGCGGATCAGCTCATGCAGCGACAGCCGGGCTCGACAAGACGAGAATGGAGAGAGTCTGAGACCAGGTGAGAAAGCGTCAGGGTCTAATGGAAATGTCACTCGATTGTTGGGAGAGAATCGTGCGGTCGACGGGCGAAGTGGACTGAGTGATGCAGAAGTTGTGGTGCCTTTGTGGACGCTCTCACGAGCGATAGCACGATGAGATCAGCTGTTTTTCTGCTTCTTCCCTGGCGTACCCGGGTGTAGTACAGCTTAAAGCGGGCGGATCTGCTGAGAGGCCCAGTGAGCGTTGCCGAGGGTGTGGATGGCCAGGGAGGGCTGCTTGCAGGCGAGACGATGGACTTGACGGTAATATGGCAATATCAGGAAGCGTGTGCTGTGCTACTGTGCAGTATTCCGTACGAAGTGCAGAGAGAGACAATACGACGGCACGGCACTTGGGTAATCTATGCTTTATACGGTGCCAGGAAA
Organism: Trichoderma polysporum; assembly: GCA_030278935.1. NCBI lineage: Eukaryota > Fungi > Ascomycota > Sordariomycetes > Hypocreales > Hypocreaceae > Trichoderma > Trichoderma polysporum. Next base: position 18,610 of record JARFTM010000140.1, on the reverse strand, counting down.
AAAAAGGAAAACCCTGAGAGGTGACGACGGGACAAGACAGCGACAGGGGGGGGTTGGTTCAGCCCGGCAGCATGTATAAGTACGAAGCGCTACTACTCGTACTCCGTAATATTCTTCCTCTTGGTCTCGATCCCTTTAGCAATGGGGTAAACGGTTATGGTTACGGGTTGTGGTTGTATGGATGGATCGGTGGCGATCGACGGGTCAGAGGCAGATCGATGTGTGATTTTCTTGCTTCGATTCGGATTGACTTGGATTGACTTGGTTGTTGGCTCTGCTGCCGGAGCGTCTGCCTGAGCTTCTGGCTTGGGCCACGGCAATGCGGTACGGACAGCCGGAAAAAAAGAGGTTTGCCCAAAAGAAAAGGTGTGCGAGATGAGACAAGGACATGCACAACAGGAACATCGTACGATCCGGAACCGATATCAGGCGAGGCTACGCCAAAACGAGCCAAGGGAGAAAGCTAAAAGGTGAAGGCCTACACGAGACTTCCCCCCACCTCCCTTGGCAGTACCTTTAGGTGGGCACCTAGTACTGTACGTCCCGTACTACCTTAGGTAGGGAGTACTGCTACCTTACCTTCGAGGTACTGTAGGTACCTAAGGTACTAATCGTACTAGCCCCAGTACCTTGTCCACGACCTTGGGGTTTTGCATCTTTCAAACAAAGCCATGCTCCGCCTCTAGTTATGCCGCCCAGTTTTTTCTCGTCATTGTTTACTTCAAGGTTATTCTACTAATTCAGTGCCGCATGTGCAGAGTATTGATGCTACAATACTCGTACTACTACTAGGTAGGTACCTACCTACTACCTAGTAGTAAGCAGTACTTGTAGGGATGTACAAGTATGCTTTTTAGGCCACATGCCAGCCCCGAACAGCACGCGCATATCGACATCGGGACGCTGCAGTATCTGTACGGCAGCGCTTTGTGCAGCCGCCGTCGCTTGTACTAAGCCGTTATGAATGTGCTGAGACAGCACGCGTACCGCCAAGTACCGGGTACATACACTTGCTCGTACATACAAGTACGGGCTGCCGCTGTGGACTCAAGGGAGGGCTATTTCTGTACCTGTAGGTAGATGCATACACCAGAATAGTACTAGCGGCCGTGGTATTTTCGTGCACTCTCTGCTCTCCTCCGTTACATGCGCCTTGGCAGCAAGACAAATGCAGCCTGTTGATTAAAACTGGCGGTACCGAGCAATGCTTAAGACTCGGTAATAGCCCGACGTGCGGCTTTGGGGGACGCTGTGACAGCAGCCCCCCTTCCCAACTGGCAACCCTATTGGCACAAATACCCGACCTGAGCCGGTAATTAATGGATGATTAATATCCTGTATAGCCTGGTTACCTGTCATCTGTGATCTCGATGCTCAGTGACATGAAAGGCAGGGCCAAGCGACGCGAGGCGCGAGCTGAACTTCCACGGCGACGTAAGCCCCCTAGCGCGCTGTAATCTGGTCTGGTCTGGTCTCTGAGCTCGCGGTCGCTATTTCGGCACAAAGAGAACCGCCACGCCGGTAGTATTTGCCTTTTGTGGCTCAGTTGCAAGGCGCTTAGATTTCGATCTCTCCGTCAGCCCTGTGAAGAGGACCTGCTGCTGCTACAGTACATAGGCCTACTATCTAGTACTGCTGGGGCCAAGTTCAACGTCAGCAATCGGTTCTAGAATAGTTTCCGGACTAGGCCATTTTCTAATCAGGACAGTGTTTTTGTAGATTCTTTACGCAGTGTGGCTGATACCGTCACTTACAGCAATCAATGATGGGCTAACATTGTTGATTACCTAAGCTCTTATCGTCTCGCTCCTCGGTCCTTCGACTGTCGGAAGCCTCTCACTACCAAATTCATCCGAAAAGTGATATAACTTTAACTTGCAGTTTGCTGGTTGGCTAAAACCCCATTCGAGTGACCTAGGCAGACGTTATGACAGTCAAAAGGATCGGATGGCTCTTCACACTCTAAACCTCGGCGTGACTCACTTGCCCGTTCTCGCTTGACAGCTTGATTGTCTGGTAATGAAACCACATTGTGACTGCTATAATAAACCCCCTTCCCCCAGGTTAATGCAATTATCTGATTCAACTGGATAAAAGTTACTGTTCAGCAATAGAAAAGTTGCCAGAAGCCACTATCTGCCCTCTTTGTTAATCCAGTTGGATTAGAATACCTTTGCCTGCTATGGAATCTAACCAGACGCCCGCAGTGGCAAGCGTCAAGGCGAAAATTATGGAAACCTATGACAACATAGCCACCCACTACAATGCTTGGACTGACATTATTAACACGCCAACTCGTTCACTCTTCTTCAATAAGCTGGTAGCCTGCTTACCTCAAAATTCAGTTGAAAAGGTGTCCATCTTAGAGCTAGGGTGCGGTGGCGGTCTCCCGTTCACAAAGGCCCTTCTGTCAATACCAAATACCATTGTCTTTGCGAATGACATCTCGGATGCCCAAATTGGTATCGCGAAGCAAAACCTTACCTGTAAACAGTGCGACATGATGCAGCTGGATTTTCCAGACGCCTCCTTGGATGCCGTTGTAGGCCTGTACACAATAATTCATCTGCCACGGGAAGAGCAGACAGAGATGGTTGCCAAAATATCCAGATGGCTTAAGCCTGGAGGGCATTTGCTCGTCAACTTCACATCCAGCGCGGAGGAGGTCAACGTGAATCCTAACTGGTTGGTGGACAAGGGGTGGATGTTTTGGAGCGGTTGGGGGGCGGATCGCAGCCTAGAGATGGTCAAGAATTCAGAATTTGACGTTGTTCACTCTGAGATCAAAGGCGACTCAGGAGATGGCACATTCTTATGGGTCCTTGCTCGTAAAGCTTAACTCGAATGTAGTCTAAGGAAGTGTGTGCTCTTTAAGCCTACCTCAATAGCTTACCCAACACAGTGAAACACTTTTACTCTAAGATTAAAGGAAGTGACCTTCCACGCTCTCTCGTCGAGCACCACCTGTTTTGGCGCACGATGCCTTCATATCAGCAAAGTATTCTTGAATTGGGTTCGTAGTTGCAGAGCCATCAAACGCTGCGAGGGGCAACGAATCACTTCTTCTGGCTTGTTTACTTGGGAATTGAGGTATCGACTTCTAATGTACAGTAGATTGTATGGCGTAGTCGACACCAGCCACACACTGTGCCCAGCCACATTCCATCTGATCCATATTTGGCAAGCCGCTCATTCTCACTCTAATCCACTAGCGCTGAACTTGGTCATTCATAACAGTACTGCTAACACTCGTCGTAGCTCTCTTCTCGGACTCAATTTCGAGAGGGGGGCCACGGAGCATGCTGAATATGTACCGAGCAATTATACTGACTTCGTTGTATTTCATAGCAGTACTTCTAAAGGAAGTACTGGTAAGTAACGAGTACCTGCTAGCATAATAAATATAATAAAAACACCTAATATTAATAAGAACAGAACCAAATGAATTCGCCGCCGTCGCCGCTGTCGCCGCAGCGGGTCGCCGCACCATGGCAGTTTCTGTCTCGGATACTCCGTACTATCTATCTACCTACTAGGTAGGTGCCTTGAATCCTGTAATACCTAAAGAAGTACTCTGGTAGGTGGTACCAGTGCGTGCGAGTACTGCACCTTCAGCGTTCGCCATTCGCTGATCTCTTACTTAACCCCTGCTTAGCCATTGTTGAGTCACGCAAAACGTCTTCAGCCGGTGGGCTTGGCAACACACCTTTTCTGTGCCACCTCAATCATCTCCAAGAGACAGCATTGATTCCTTCCAGCGGGATCCGTTTCTTTTCCAGATCAAAAAAGCAAAATACAAATTCTATTCGTTCTAGCCTCTCAGCCACAGCCCTGCCTCAGACATTGAGTGGTCGCTCGGGGTATAGCTAGAGTCCGGTAAGCAAGGACCGTCAGAACGCTACTGGTATTACCACCACTAAGGTAGCACTGTTCCGTACTTCGTGCTTGGCCACCACAAAATAATCCCAATGCAATCCTGGTAGTGGATATTTTCTTTCAGCTGCGGCATCCTCCCTGCAACTTTTGCCTGTCTGAGTACGCGTAGCTCTTGGGACTATGGAGTCCCTTTTAGGGGCGGCATCTCTTGGAATGCGGAGTACGGAAATCGTGTTTTGGCAGCTAGAGTCCGCAAAAGCATCGCCTCCAACTCGGTACGGCGTATCTGACAGCGACAGCGACTCCTGATTCGTACCGGGGTCCAACCAAACTGACCGCGGAGCCAGACCCGTCGCGACCTCCCGCTCGCAGGTCCAATTTGCTCCATCACCGGGCCGCCGTTGATAGAGAAATCACCGCTCGGCTACTAAGTTTCCCCCAAGGAGCAGGAGGGCACAGGGAGCAACCCCCGTCAGTCCTGAGATGTTACCTGTCACCTCCGGACTTGGTCCACGTTTCTGCTAACTTGTCGGCCTTCAGCCTCCGCCCCACCCATATCTCTGGATATTGCTCGCCACCATTCCCGAGCTGTGTCGACGTACTCCGTACTGGTACCCAATTCGCGCCAATCCCGACAAGCTCGACAATTGCTTCACTTCATTGGAGGTCCAGATGCAGTCATGCCCTCCCACCCTCACTTGAAAGCCTTCCGGACTAGTCCTGATACATGGTGACAGCCTGTCTCCCGTGCATAATCCCCGCCTCCCGCAAGCGGGTCGATCGATATTGGCTGCATTTAATATTGATTCTGTCATAAATCCTGCACTTGTAGTAGTACTTCGTCTAAGCGAGACCTTTGCCCACGGAGCGTAAATCCTGCCCCAAGCACTCTTCGCTAATACGCTTGTGCGGGCTTGAACTTACTTATCACAATGGAAAGATACCTGCAGGATCTGGTCCCATACCTTGGGCTCATGCCGATTTGATTGGAGATACGGAGTAGGAGTTGAGGAGATACTGTTATGCACACTTCTAGTACTACTGGCTGCACTTGGTAGGGATTTTTATCGTATACTATTACATAGATCGGTCGCAGGTGCCCACTCAAAGACACATGCCATTACCGATAGGTGTCAATTCTTTGTCTAATAGCCACGGCTAGGACGCGGTACGCGTACGTTCAAGTACGGGGCATCCTGATCCGAATCGGCGCGGTATTGGACACGATCCATGACATGGGGCCGGAAAAGGGAACGTGGCCAAAGACTACTAGTACTTTCGAGTAGACAGTAATAAATGACATGTTGACTGTTCCATTGGGGGCCAAGAGTTTTTTTTTTGATATCTTACTAGTCTCTCTCACCTCCCCGTGGTTGCATTACATGTGGGAAGTTGAGATCGCCATTCCCACACCGCAAAAAGTTTAATTGGAATTTGCTCCTTCAAGTCTGTCTGGTCGTGTGGTCTAGACTACCCAGATGCAGGTACTCATACGGCTGAAAAATATCGTAGTGTTATACACAGAACTATACCCAGAAGAGAAAATAGAAGAGAAACCAGACGGAAAGAAGTAGCTGAGAAAGCGTCTAGAACGCGGTTTCATGTATAAAGTATCGACGCCACGAGTCGTGAGCGCATTGGTCTAGATGGAAAAAGGATCGCAAATATGGCCCCATCCTTGGACCTAATGCAGGCCAAAAATTGCCCCTTCTTTCAGCTGCTATAGACTAGGCCTATAGCATTGTACTACGCTTTTTATTATCTTTCTATCTTTCTTTTTAATATCAGGGGTTCATTCTCGATTCAAGGGTATATAATTTGTCATTACAATAGATTCAGAAAAAGGTTATGCAGCATCCTAAGTTGGCCATCCAGCTGCAACTTGATATGGAATTCTAAAAATGAGATAGTTTAAAAAAAGAAGAAGAAGAAGAAACTAGATAAAATAGTATTGCAAATGTATATTTTACAAACTAGAAGAAGGTAACAAGAAGTAGTAGGAGATAGTAGGAATACTGGGCAGTAGAAGAAGGCCGTGATGTAGAAAGTAGCAGGAAAATTGTGCAGTACATGAATAGCAAGATAATACGAAGTCCATAACCTCAATCAGCAAAACACCTGACAGATATCAGCTAAGTAGCATCCTCTTACTCTACACAACTTTTCATACTCTTTACATCTTACGCTATGAATATTTTAGTAATACTCTCGTTATATGAATGGGATGCCTCCTTCTTTACACCATGCACAAACATCACTCTTAGCACAAAGACTCATTCTTTCAAAAGTACTAAACACTCAATTGTAGATGGTGGATTTAGATGCTTATAGACTAATGAAATACTCAAAAAAAAAAAAAAACCTCGTCAGTCGTCCAAAAAAATATGCGGGTATGAGTTTCCTTCTTCCTCAATCCTACGTTCCTAGCCCCAATCAATGGTATATAATATGAGAACATAAAGTGAAAAAATAGAATCTGAATGGGGGGCATGTCTGAGAAAAGAGAAGAAAAATCACGGCGACATGATCAAGGCTGCCCTCCTTGGGGCAACCCTAGCAAATTATCTAACAGAAGAAGCTTAAAAAAAGATGTATGAAAGATTGCCTGCTGCGCGGTTTCTGCCTATTTACCAGACATCCTCAGAGCTCTGGACCATCTCCAAAGTCGGTGTCTTGGGGACCATTCTCTTCATGCGCTTGCGATCATCCTTGGTGACCAAGCCTGGAGTGATTGGGACGCAGGGGGTATATGGCTGATACGGAGAGTACGGCACGGCGCTCGCGGTAAAGGGAGTTCTGCCGCTCGGAGATAGAGGGCCGGTTCTCTCAAAGACAGTCTGTTTGGTGGTCTGATTTGCAACGAAAGGTGAACCATATTGCTCCTCGTAAGCGCGAAGAGGGAGAGTCCCGCCGCTTCGGACCGCAGTGGGCCCGTTGGGGCGAGAGAAGGAAGCACCAGGCCGTGGCGAAGAAGGAAGCGACGGGAATGTGCTTCCAGGTTTAGGGGACGATGGAAGGCCAACCAAAGGAGCCTGCGAGTGATCCGAGGTCGCTGACTCAGGATCTCTCTCGGTATACTGCAAAGTGCTCTTCGATCGCTTTGCGCGATCAAGGGAAGCTCCAATACGCTCGTCGATGGTTTGGATGCTTTCAGGAGACATATCCGGAGTGATCGGGGCACCTGGAGCCCTGGTGTTGATAGCACCGAAGGGCACCTGGTCCGTTGGGACAGGCGGCGGTGGATGGGGAGCATATTGCCTTGGCGGAATGGCGCTCATCTCTCGAGATTCATGCTGTGGGAAAGTCCCCGACATGGGTGTCAAGATGGGAGACGAGATACTGATGCCCTTGGGTGCCTTCTTCTTTGGAGAAAGGAGCGAGGAGAAGAGAGCCGAAGTCTTTGACTGGGACTTTTCGTCCTTGGCGGCAGTCAAGTTTAAGCTGGTAGGCTTAGACTTGCCCTTCTTCGATAAAAGGCCCCTGGATTTATCAGATGTTGTCGATTCTCGCTGAGGGTTTGGAGACGCAACTGGGGATTCGAGTATGATCCCCTTTTGCTTGGCCTCATCATGCTCCATGACGTATTTGTACATCTCTTCGAGCTGTTGTTGCGCCATGGCTCTGTCTGCTGCGACGACGGACTGGTCTACAAGAGGGGAGACACCAAGAGTTGAAGGAATTGCAGATGAAGAAGGCGATGGTATAATGTATGGCGCGGACCCGTTCTGATTGTCAAAAATTCGGGCACTGTATGGACCAGAGTGGTAGTACTCTGACTTGGGGATTATCAAGGGAGGAACAGGGTGGCCCTCGGGTTGAGTGGTGAAGTCGAATTGTTGTTGGAACTGCTCGAGCTTTGGGTCTACCACTGGAAAGTTTGGCTGGAAAATGTAGCTAGGTATATCGGTTCCCCGGAGATGCTCTCTGCGTCTTTTGGCGAGGGCGAGTAAGATGATGGCGACCAGCACCAAGGAGACTCCGTATGCCGCAACGATACCACCAATCTGTGCGGGTAGATATGCTGTATCCCGTAAAACCCGAGCAGACAGAGGCGGACCGTCTCTACTATCTCTCTGTGTGAATGGTGTTGAAGAGCCAGGAGTTGGCGATGAATGAGCGACAGACCACAGAAGCACAGAGGTCAAGGCGGCGAATAGCAACGATGAAGAAAAGGTCTCCAGGAGCATGATGCAGACCGACCTCGTTCTTATGAAGGCGATCACTGCGTTATGGGACCTCCTGGCGTTGAAATGCGAAACATTACCCGAGAGAGATGTGACATGAATGAGGAGAAATATGCGGCATCTAGAGCGTATATAGGGCCGTCACAGCGGCAGACGATGCTGGGAGGCATCAAGACTGGCGCTGGCTCGTGGGGCCGGGCGAGGGTTTACTGGAGATTCCCGGCTCACGCAACGCTGACTGGCTGGGCAGTGCATGAGGGCGGTTACATGGCGTCCACGAACGGCCGTGGCCCAGGAGCAGAGCTGCAGGAGAGCAAAGATGCATCTCGGCCGTGTGGTTGGATGAAAGTTGGTGGTTAAGCGCCGGCCTACGTGGTGACGGGCGTCATCGAGCGCTGATTGGGCCGCTGGCAATATCGATGCAGGCACTAAAGTTCGCCACCTGCAGGCCCCGCCAGGCCTAGCCCACAAGGGGCCGAGCGCTGGGAACACATTGAGCCAACAGGCAGAAAAAGCACTGACTGCTGCAACCTCCCGCCATTTCTACCTGTACGACTTATATTAAAGAGTTCTAAGCTGCGATTAGATCGCGAGCGTTCCGTCTACCTGGGATTCTCCTAAATCTTCTGTGTCCCGTACTCCTCAAACTCTTCAAACTTTTACTGCTTATTTATACATTCATCCTAGAGCAGGCCGCGGGAAGACTAGCGGAGAACTGACGGCTAGGTGATGGGCGATGCTGCTGCTAATAAGCGCCGGCGCTGAGACAGGCACAGTACTGGGACTTATCCCTGCCTAAGCAGTGACACCCGAGATAATTCGTCCAAATCCCTCCCAATTAGAGCGGCGTGACGAGTGCCACAGCGAATGATGACCCTCCAGCCACCATTGCTAGCGGTGATCGGCGCCCTGTGCTGAAAAACAGCCGACGAACGAGCTGCTCGTCCTGTATGTCTCGTCACATCCTCAGGCACACCGCCGGAGCAATACGGCTACTCTCGTGACGAGCTGAATTCTATCGCTGAATGCTCCGTGAGATTAGAATCAACATGTTCACCAATAGCACAGATAGCTTCACCCTAGAGAGAGGAGGAATCACGCCATCTTGGGCGATGGATTTGTGACAATGTCAACTAGTCGTGTGATGTGAACCATTTCTCATCACTCATCACAAATGGGCGCCTCTCGTACTACCAAGGGGCATGAAAGATGATGGATGGCCCTTTTTCTTTCACACACACTCTCTCTTTCATATCTCAAAATGATATGCGACGTGTAGATTGATAAGCTGTGATAAGCTGTGATAAGCTGTGACAACCTCGTACATATTTAGTACTTCCCTGCTTACTAAGGTAATTAATACCACGTGACTTCGCGATGCGCTGTTGGTCACCAGCTGTATCGACGCGTTGGATAGCGACGTCAAGTATGGGGGGACTGATATGATTAGATGGAATCACTAAGATCAGCCCAGTTTGATGCTTTTGTTCTTTGCTTAGCCTTCAGCTTCCAAGCGCTTTAATTTGCTTAGAACGCGAGTATTACACCAATACTCGGATGCTCAATCTTTGTGCCTAGCCAGGCATAAACACCACGGGCTGTTTTCGCCTCGAGCAGCGCCATGTCAACGGCCCCTGCTGAAAGCCCAATCCTGCGGTCGCTAAATGCGGCCCAGCGCCGTGCTGTCACCTCCAATGCATCAACGGTCGCCATTCTAGCGGGCCCGGGGAGTGGCAAGACGCATACCCTAACCTCACGCGTCGTGTGGCTGGTTCAGCAAACGGGTCACCAACCATCAGACATCGTTGTGGCAACATTTACGGTCAAGGCAGCCCGTGAAATGAAGGAGCGAATTGGGAAGGTACTTGGTCCAGAGTGTGAGAGGAAGATTGTGCTTGGTACCTTTCACTCCATTGCTCGGCGGTATCTTAGTGCCTATGGCAAGCACATAGGCCTTGAATCGAAGTTTGGGATTGCGGATGATGGTGATTCGAGGGCAATTATTCAGCGGATATGTAAACGGCACGACTTCAACATCGACCCGGGGTTCGCAAGATCGTGGATTAGCAAGAAAAAAGCCAAGGGCCATATAGCTGATGCCCCTTCAAATAAGAAGCAGCCTGAGAATCCATCCTTGAATGAGTGCTACAGGGAGTACCAGGAGCACTTGGAACGATCAAATCTACTGGATTATGATGACCTGCTGGTGCGCTGCGTGGAGTTATTGAAGGCGTATCCAGCTTGTGTTTCGAACATTCAGGCGGTTCTCATTGACGAGTACCAAGACACAAATGGTATTCAGTACGACTTGATGAAATTATTTGCCCAGGCTCGCCAACGCATAACAATTGTTGGTGATCCTGATCAAAGTATCTACGGTTGGCGATCGGCTGAGATCCGAAACCTTTACCGGTTGCTACGAGACTATCCCGAAACTGATGAGATATCGCTAGAGGAAAATTACCGGTCATCTCGGTCAATTCTCGATGTGTCATTAACCGTCATTCAACAAGATAAGAAACGGTATCAAAAAGTCCTTCTTCCGGTACATACAAAAGGCGCAAGGCCGGTTTTACGAAAATTAAAGAGCTCCGCTGCAGAGGGCGACTGGATCGTCTCAGAAATCAAAAGAGCTGTCATGATGTTTGGAGAGATGCTCACATATGAGGATGTGGCCATTCTTCTTAGGTCTGCATCTCTTTCAAGACATATTGAATCAGCATTGGGAAAGGCGGGGCTAGCCTATCGAATGATTGGTGGTCACAAGTTTTACGAACGAAAGGAGATCAAGGTTCTGCTAGATTACCTTCGCGCCATATATCAACCAGATAACAATGACTCTATTGCTCGAATCATAAATGTCCCCCGTCGAGGAATCGGAGATACGACAGTCAAGCGCCTTATAGAAGAGGCTGAGCAACAGAAAATGAGTCTCTGGTCGTTGTTGAGAAAGCATTGTCAGGGCAGCCGCAAAGCGACGACAAAAATACTACCCAAGATGGAACAGAAACTCAACACCGAGCTAATGAGGATGATAGCAAATCTCCAAAATCATGCTCAGCAAATCACAGAGGATAGTCCGCAAACGTTGGTTAATCTAATTGAGAAACTGATATCGCAGCTGGATTTTAAGCAATATCTGGAGTCGGAGTATCCCGAAGACCACGAACAGAGATGGCAAAACGTTCAAGAGTTACTCAGCTTGGCTAATGACTTTTCGCGGGACTCGGCAAACGCGAATGATGAGCTGCTGCCCGAGATTGAGGATGTTGATCAGGCTAAAGACGACAGTATCTTGGGCCGCTTCTTGGCAAATGTAGCTCTGGCATCTGACGCTCAGAAAAATGATGAAGGAGCAGAGAAAAAGTCAGTGATTACCATATCAACTATCCATGCTGCCAAAGGGCTCGAGTGGCCTATAGTGTTTATACCAGCTGTCTACGCCGGCTCAATTCCTCATTCGAGAGCGGAGGATTTGGATGAAGAAAGGCGATTACTATATGTAGCTATGACCAGAGCGCAAGTGCTGCTCTATCTTAGCTGTCCCTTATACGGGTCTCAGGGTATGGGCAGCAAGGCGGAGTTATCCCCTTTCGTTTCACCTTTTGCGTCAACAGCCTTTGCCAAGCAAGGGACAACGTTTAACAGACCAGTCCTAGAGGGTGCCGCAAAAATCCTTGGAAGGAATCTCCCCACTGAGAAGGCAATCTTTGACAAGATTCCGCCCATGTTCTCTCCGGAGGACAATCTATTCCCAATAGACCCCATCGACACAAGAGACGCGGAAGGCCTAGGTGGCTCAGAAGGGCATCGCCCCAAGGGGCCAAAACGACAGCGTTTGAACAACCAGGGCTATAGTAACGACGAGGAGGCTGCTGAAGAGCGACCGTGGCAGAAGGAATACAGTACGACCATGGAACAAGCGTCTAACTTTACCATGGCCTCTTTACCCGGATTCGTATCAGCTGGAACACATCAAAACGCCCTATCTGTAGCTGCGGCGGTGGCTGCTGCTGAAGAAGAAAAGGTGGCAGCAGCTAAAAAGGCTATAAAGATGAGTACCACTCGCCGAAAAGCAGATCAAACAAGCTTGCTTGGATTTGTAACAACAGCTTCGAAGAAGCCAGTGGCTCCGACGACCGGGTTTAAAGGCCCAGACATGTCCATGGCTCGATATCAGCTTGCGGCATCTCGATCTGCAGCTAGGTTGGCCGCCGAGGTGAAGGCTCCTGAGCTCCCGAAGCTACCCGATGTCAATCCGTCGTTTGCAAAACACAAACTGGCGAGCGGCAACGCTCTTAATCGACCGAACGGCCTAAAACAAGCAGACGATGAAAGTGATTCTAAGAAGCGGTATCACTGCTTCTCCAGCTCCCCACCGAAGCCAGTTGACGCCGAGGGTAAAGAAGAGCAGACTCCTGCAGACCCCAATCCTGTCCCTGATCAGCCTGCCTCAAGCTTCCACAGGACGACATTTGTTTCCGCCTCAGCAAGGGGCGGCGTAAGACGTCCGGTGGGCTTGGGCCCACCACCAGGTATAGACAGAGTTCGCAGGCCATTTAAGCCATTGACGATAACGCGGCCAATGAAGCAGCCGTAATAAGGGTGGCGGGGGAACATGTTAGTTTGTGTATATGAATTTGTTCAACAATTGTAGGCTATTACGTGGAATGACGATGAAGCGCGAGAGGATACGTGATGCGGGTGCTCGGAAGCATAACGACAGCCTTACGAATAAGCATAACGGCGTTGATAGCGTTAGAGTAATGGGGCGCGAATATGGGGCCACTATATATAGACGTTAATAGAAGCCAGTCTACATTGATGAAAATAGAATACCAGCACAATCAGATCATTTCTTGAGCTCAATAACTCATCATTAAAGCTACGAGATATATATAAAACCGCGACAAAATTACAGTCATTATTATTTTATTAAAAATAAAAGAGACACAATGTTTTCCGCTATCGCTGCATCGCAAGCCACCCGCCGAGCCGCCTTCTCCACTTCGGCACATATGTTGAAGCCAGCAGATGCCAGCATCTCAACCTTTGCAAGGAGCTGGGGTACTTTGTCGCCACAAACTCGCCGATATGTCGCGTATGGGGTTGCAGCTTGCTTGGCTGTAGATGGATATGCTGTGTATAAATATGCACCTTGGGTTCTGGGCTTGGAGAAAGGCAATTAAGCGCTTGGAGATTGCAGGGTAGGACATTGGAGGATTTGGTCAAGGTGCTTCTACTACTGGACCATTCGGATGGGAGACTTCAGTGGTGGCCGATTTAGAGACTTAGAGCCGGACATGCAGGGAATAGCCAGAAAATACATGAATACATAAATCTACTTGTTTTGTCTTCTCAGCATGAGTGGCTACCTACGCATTTGGTAATCTTTGAGAATCCTCGTTGGGCACCGTCTCAGCTCAAGCTTTTGCACGAGCCAAACGACAAGGTTTTTTTTTTTTTTTATTTAAAAAAGCGAATCCACGGCCGAGGTTCATGCCGGTCTATCGGACATGATGCTGTTCAAGGAGGTGATGTACATACAAGAATAGTCGGCGTTGACACCCCATTCAACTAGTGCATGCCACCAATTCGCGGAGTGGTGGATGGTGACGATGCTTCATTTCTTGTATACCACCATGGCCGGTTTACTGGTGAGATTAGCTGCTTGTACCTGCTTCCAGAGATTTACCGTCTGACACACGATGCTCATGGTGACGTGCTAATCCGTCATTGTACTATGTAGATCATGACTCGCTCTACAGTACATATATAGAGATAAGAGTGCAGAGCCAAGAGCTTCAGCAGATCAACGCAATTGATACTCCGCAAAGAGTCTCGGCAGACTTGGGCTAGCATTTGCCCTATGGAGCCGGGGATGGCGGGTGACCCAGTTCATTCATTTTAGCGGCTCCCTCCCCGCACTTTCAGCTCCACAACAAACAAAGGACGAAGCTTGATCTGGAAGAAACAAAAGCAATGGGAGGGGGGAGGGGCAACAGACACACAGCTCAATATGACAGCCTCTAAGATCTGCGATCAGGGCTGTCTCCCTCCTTCACGCTGCGCGATGTGACAACAGTCGGCTAACATAGCCTGTGCTCAACCACTCATTGGGTGCTGAAAACGACACACGGCACAACTAGATGCCCGGGCTCGTATTGATTCATCTGTAGTAGCAGTTTCTAGGCGTTGTGCGGTTGCTCGCCAGTAGCGCTGCCGATGCTACGTTTACCGTCCCATCTGTGTGACCTATGCAAAGGTGTGAGTGAGCTGTACTTCACAGAATGGGGTCGCATGAATATTGATAGCAATTAATACTACCCTGGCTGCACCACCCAAAGTAGCGAGCCCCCTCTCCCCCATTGTCTTGAAATTCGTGTATGTGAGGAAAGCAAGCAGATCAGAGGGTCCTCGACTCGGTTCTAAGATCAAAGAGGGTCTTGTCGTGACAAACTATCCGAATACAAAATGAAGATAAAACAAAGCTTGGATATAATGACAAAGAAGAAAGGGGGAAATAAGAATAGAGTTCCCTTGGCGGATGGTACAGTAGTAGCTCCGCGTCACAGCTCATTAATATATTGATTAAATATTATTAAATATTGCCATGAATGGAACCATCCCCGCCATTTGGTTTGCTCCAAAACATCATTCCTCGCCAGGAACTCTGAACTGCCGCTCCGGCTAATCCGACAAGGGCAATACATGATGCTGCATCGGGACTAGTGTAGCAGAGCTTAAAGATGGAGGGCAGCCGGACATGCCGCCCTTTCCTTGGACGACATCACCATGTCCCAAAGGGCAGGAGCGTAACAATGCTGCTTCCCTTGTTGTCAAGTAGTTGCATGCAGCTATTATTCCTGATTCGTGACATCGGCCGTTGACAAAATAACCACCCCATTACAATTACATAAATAGATAAATACTGCATGGCGGACTCATCGGGCGAGCTGGAGAAGCTGGCCTCTCTCGGCATCATTGCTGAAGAAGCCAAGCCGCCAGCTCGATCTCCCGTGATCCCCAGCATGGCGTCGCTCACTATCGGCAGGGCCCGATCCGCCCTTTCGATCCTGAGCATCTTCACCCTCCTCTCAGTGGTGCTTTTTGGCGCCATCAGTTCGGCCAAGCCCAGTGAAAAGCTGCACAAGTTTGCCAATCTCGCCGATGCTGATCGCCAATCGTATCTCATCGGCGTTGGCAAGGCTGATATCACCGGCCCGGTTGTCGAAATTGGCTTTGCCGGCTATGCCAACACGGCCCAGACGGGATCTGGCCTGCGCCAGCGTCTCTATAGCCGTGCCTTCATCATAGCCGACATAAACAACCCTAGTGATCGCTTTGTCTATCTGGTCCTCGACACGCAATCCGGAGACACTGCCATGCGGAATGGGCTCTTGGATGGTCTGAAAGCTTTGGGTGGCGAATATACCGTCTATGGTCAGAACAATGTTGCTTTGACGGGAACCCATAGCCACTCTGGTCCTGGTGCCTGGTTCAACTATCTGCTGCCGCAAATCACATCTCTTGGTTGGAGCCAGCAGAGCTACCAAGCCATTGTAAATGGTGCCATTCTTTCCGTCCAGCGTGCTCATGAGAGCCTCGAGGAAGGCTACCTTGATGCCGGCACAACTGATATCTCCGATGGTGCCATCAACCGCTCACTCTGGGCGTATCTTCAAAACCCAGAGGAAGAGCGCGCTCAGTACAACGCAGAAACCGATATTACCATGACTCTTCTCCGCTTCCAGCGTGCCTCAGACGGCAAAAATATTGGCGTTCTGTCTTGGTTCCCCGTTCATGGCACATCTCTTCTTGGAAATAACACTCATGCTGCTGGTGATAACAAGGGTGTTGCCGCATGGCTCCTGGAGAGTGCTATGGAGGATGACCCCAACGCTGCTGATGGCTTCGTGGCTGGGTTTAGCCAGGCCAATGTTGGCGACACCACTCCCAATGTTCTTGGTGCGTGGTGTGATGATGGCTCTGGCCAGCAGTGTAGCCTTGAAAACAGCACTTGCGCAGATGGCAAGTCACAGAGCTGCCATGGTCGAGGGCCCGACTTCCAGGCCTTGGATTTAGGTGTCAAAAGCTGCTACGAGATGGGACGCAGGCAATTCGCTGGAGCTCAGAGTATCTATGTAAGTGAAACATAAGCTCTTTTCAATTCCCATACCTTTCGTTTGTTCCTTTTACCATCAGAGCAATCGCAACTTACACCACCTATAGAATAGTTTGGATTCATCAGGCACTCCGGTTGCTGGGTCCACAGTCAAAGCCTTCCACTTCTTCCAGGACATGCGGTACTTTAACTTCACCTTGCCAGACGGTACCAAAGCTCAGACTTGCCCTGCTGCTCTCGGCTTTTCTTTTGCTGCCGGAACTTCTGACTGGCCTGGTGCCTTCGATTTCACTCAGGGTGATTCTGGTACTCCAGATAACCCTCTGTGGTCAGTTGTTGGCGGTTTGCTCAAGGCACCAGGCCCCGAGCAAATTGCCTGCCATCAGCCTAAGCCTATTCTTTTAGACGTTGGTGAGATAAGTACGCCTTATGCCTGGACCCCTAATATCGTGGACATTCAGATGCTCCGAGTAGGCCAGCTTGTCATTATTATCAGCCCCAGCGAGGCCACCACCATGTCTGGTCGCCGCTGGAAGGCCGCAGTCGCGCAGGAGGCAACCACGTTCCTTGATCAGGATCCTATCGTCGTCCTAGGCGGTCCTGCTAATAGTTACTCTCACTATTGTGCCACCCCTGAGGAGTATGATGTCCAGCGGTATGAGGGGGCCTCTACCCTCTTCGGCAGAAATGAACTCAACGCCTACATCAACCTTACCGTCAGCAACATGCACTACCTCCTACCTAACTCAACCGACACTCCCTCTCAAGGCGTCCTCCCCCCAGATAATCGCAAGAATATGATCTCTTTTATCACGGGTGTCGTACTAGACAGCTCACCATTGGGTAAGAATTTTGGCAGTGTCCTCGTGCAGCCAAATCCGACGTATAACGTCGGTGATATTGTCAATGTCACCTTCCAGGCCGCTAATCCGCGTAACAACCTCCGGCAAGAACAAACCTTTGCGGCAATCGAGCAGCAAGAAAGCGGTGGGACATGGACGCAGGTGCGTGATGACTCAGACTGGTTCCTCGTTTACACGTGGCGAAGAACAAATGTCATTCTGGGGCAGAGTGAGGTGGACATCACCTGGGAGACATACGGCAATGCACAGCCGGGGACGTACCGTGTCAAGTACTATGGCGATTCGAAGCCCCTGATAGGAAGCGTATCGTCATTTGTGGGAACAAGCAATAGTTTTGTAATTTCGTGAAAGCAGAGCTGTGTTAAGATAGCAATTGCTAGTCTATGACAATGTACTTGTACAGACTTTGCCTTAGGCGTTGCATATTCTATGAAGTAATAAAGTCAAATAAGTAAACATTAACAGGTTGCATGCCTCATTACTGTTACCTCTGCCTGATCGGTGAATTTACATAATACAATTAGCTTCCCCTGTTGAGATTATGTTTGAAGAAAGGCAAGAAAAGATTTGAGCAGTTCACGGCTCAGCTGTTGTACAAACCAGGGCAGCGTGCGTCCCGTCTTTCCGTATGCTTGTTTATATGATGCCATGACGGGAGAAGCTCGTGGTACAGGGGGCTTGGAGCCTGAACCGGGTTTTTGGGACGGAGTTCTCGTACAAGGGCTAATGGATTTAGTCGGTGAAGCGGAAAGGAAGAAGTTTGCTTGTGGAGTGTACTACAATGATTCTTATAGCAGATCATTGGAGCCGTAGGTTGGCATTGGATAATGAATCTTGCCTTTTTCTGAGTCGTCTCCCAATTCGTTGTTGTCGTGTACACTCCCGCTTTTTCGTGGACTGTAGCAAATTCTGCTATTAATATTATGCAGCTAGGCTTAGAGTTAGCAAAGAAGCAACATCTAGACGGTATATACGGGTAATCTGATTAACCTTCCGCGGATAATGTTGCACATGGCGGGCCATCGATGGTGTTATACAGACTGCTTGTTTCGTTCTCTTGAATGTGCTCCTAATAAGGTAATTTCGACTGTCTTGATATTCTTCTTCTTCCTGACGATGAGGGATGTGCCTGAATCCTCATAGCTACCTCTATACGCCCTTCAGCACAGCCCTTCCTAGATTCAAGTCTATCATTATGCGGGAACCTTGGTAACTCCTATGAAGGGAGTAAAGCAAACCCTGCAGCCAAACGGCCCAGATCTGCGTGTGTGTAGGTGTAAAAAAAAGAAAGCGCTTTTCTTCTTCTCCTAATTCCATTGTATCCGCCAGCCGAATTCCGAAATATGCCGGATTTCTGGAGCTCCCCGGCGGGTTGAAGGCTGCTGCAGGGCGGGATCTTTTGTTCTGCAGTGCAGCATTAAACAGTGCCACCTGAAATTATGGATAGTAATATGGTTGCCTTCTTTCACGGCTTTTACTTGAATTTGACTAATAGCTTGCCATTTAAAAAAAAAAAAAAAAAAAAAAAAAGAAAGAGTGGGTGAAAAAAGAAAAGGCCGGGG